>MUZC01000060.1:76653-89311 GCA_002072015.1 Radix auricularia
TGGCCACCAGCTGTGAGACTGTCAGAGCTGGCCACCAGCTGTGAGACTGTCAGAGCTGGCCACCAGCTGTGAGACTGTCAGAGCTGGCCACCAGCTGTGAGACTGTCAGAGCTGGCCACCAGCTGTGAGACTGTCAGAGCTGGCCACCAGCTGTGAGACTGTCAGAGGTGGCCACCAGCTGTGAGGAGTCGTGCCGTACTTCCATCACGTGGAGGAGACTGGACTCGTGGCTCTAACCAAAGTACCAAACTCAAATATATTCTCACGACAGTAACAACCTGGTCATCAACAGAAATAGTAGCAACTCGTTCTCATCAAAATTATTTAAAAAAATATTAGCCAGCCACTCTTAGTAACACTGCCAACATATCTATTCTGATTCTCCAATGGATTCTTCATAAACAATGTACTTATAAACCCGTATTAGTTTCTAAAGTTTGTACATCTATCACTAAGATATTCTTACTCTGCTAACAGCCGTTGGTCCTTATTTATGTGTCCACGTCAGACATGAAGTCTAATGAAGAAGTTGTTTTGGTGAAACATATTGTATTCACCCCTCATCTTCATCCCTCATCTTCACCCCTCATCTTCACCCATCATCTTCGCCCCTCATCTTCACCCCTCATCTTCACCCCTCATCTTCACCTCTCACCTTCACCCCTCAATTTCACCCCTCATCTTCACCCCTCATCTTCACCCCTCATCTTCACCTCTCACCTTCACCTCTCACACCTCACCTTCACCTCTCACTTTCACCTCTCACCTTCACCTCTCACACCTCACCTTCACCTCTCACCTTCTTCTCTCACACCTCACCGTCACCTCTCACACCTCACCTTCACCTCTCACACCTCACCTTCACCTCTCACACCTCATCTTCACCTCTCACATCTCACCTTCACCTCTCACCTTCACTCTCACCCCTTATCTTCAACCCTCACTTTCACCTCTAACACCTCACCTTCACCTCTCACACCTCACCTTCACCCCTCATCTTCACCCCTCACTTTCACCTCTCACCCTCCACCTTCACCTCTCACACCTCACCTTCACCCCTCATCTTCACCCCTCACTTTCACCTCTCACCCTCACCTTCACCTCTCACACCTCATCTTCACCCCTCATCTTCACCCCTCATATTCACCTCTCACATTCACTCCTCACCTTCACCTCTCACACCTCACCTTCACCTCTCACCTTCACCCCTCATCTTCACCTCTCACCCGTCACCTTCACCTCTCACCTTCACCTCTCACCCCTCACAACATATCATATTCTTTAAAAGTCATAAATCGAAAGTCATCACCATGACAGTAACTGCCCGCATATATCATAATATATGGTTTTTAACAGCTGAGGAAATCGGGGCCTCAGTTTTAAAAACCAAATTATTACTTAAACTGAAATGTAAATGTTGTTCTCTAGACATCTAGTTACTTACAACAAAACATCATGTCGTGTAGATGTTGTTCTCTAGACATCTAGTTACAACACAACATCATGTCGTGTAGATGTTGTTCGCTAGACATCTAGTTACAACACAACATCATGTCATGTAGATGTTGTACTCTAGACATCTAGTTACAACACAACATCATGTCGTGTAGATGTTGTACTCTAGACATCTAGTTACAACACAACATCATGTCATGTAGATGTTGTTCTCTAGAAATCTAGTTACAACACAACATCATGTCATGTAGATGTTGTTCTCTAGACATCTAGTTACAACACAACATCATGTCGTGTAGATGTTGTACTCTAGACATCTAGTTACAACACAACATCATGTCGTGTAGATGTTGTTCTCTAGTCATCTAGTTACAACAAAACATCATGTCGTGTAGATGTTGTACTCTAGACATCTAGTTACAACACAACATCATGTCGTGTAGATGTTGTTCTCTAGACATCTAGTTACAACACAACATCATGTCGTGTAGATGTTGTACTCTAGACATCTAGTTACAACACAACATCATATCATGTAGATGTTGTACTCTAGACATCTAGTTACAACACAACATCATGTCATGTAGATGTTGTACTCTAGACATCTAGTTACAACACAACATCATGTCGTGTAGATGTGTTGCCTAGTAATCTATGGGCAGGGAACAAGATAGACATCATTATATAGACAGAGTTATTTTCTCATATAAAAGACCACACCAAAACATTCTTGGGGACTGAGTCATCAATGATATCTCCTTACATTAAATGTCGTCTGTAGGCATTGAGTAGTCCAATGATATCTCCTCACAATAAATGCCGTCTGTAGGCATTGAGTAGTCCAATGATATCTCCTCACAATGAATGCCGTCTATTGAGTCGTCCCATGATATCTCCTCACAATAAATGCCGTCTGTAGGCATTGAGTCGTCCCATGATATCTCCTCACAATAAATGCCGTCTGTAGGCATTGAGTAGTCCAATGATATCTCCTTACAATAAATGCCGTCTGTAGGCATTGAGTAGTCCAATGATATCTCCTCACAATGAATGCCGTCTGTAGGCATTGAGTAGTCCAATGATATCTCCTCACAATAAATGCCGTCTGTAGGCATTGAGTAGTCTAATGATATCTCCTTACAATAAATGCCGTCTGTAGGCATTGAGTAGTCTAATGATATCTCCTCACATTAAATGCCGTCTGTAGGCATTGAGTAGTCTAATGATATCTCCTCACATTAAATGCCGTCTGTAGGCATTGAGTCGTCCCATGATATCTCCTCACAATAAATGACGTATGTATCCTGATAGTAAAACTTTTCAATTTCTTTCAGACCCTGATATTTATAATGTTGACACGTGATAGAATCATCTTTATGTAGTTAGCCAGCTAACACATTGGTGAGTAATGTTGACCAGTGATAGGGTCATCTTTATGTAGTTAGCCAGCTAACACATTGGTTAGTCGAGAATACATCACATCAAGATCTGACTTTTAGTCCAATCCGTCTATCCTCACCGATACCCAGGTCTGTTTTACTAAAATTTAAACCTTCTACAATCTCGGCAGGTGCTTGATCCATCTAATTAAAACACAAACTGTTTTCGTTCCCCTTGTTATATTTTGAGGACCGTAGGATCATCACGCGTAATTGAAATCCCTCCCCTACACACACACACACACACACACACCTGCGATCCCCATGGCCAAGTAGTAAGTCATTGACCTCTCATCATGACGCCATCACCGGTCTCCACACGCGCAACGACGAAAACGTTTAATTCCACGTGGTCGTAGCGAGAAGCTCTGCACCGTGCGATAAGTGTGCAGCGTGATGAGTGAACGCCTTGGAATGCGCACCAAAGCCTTGAAATCCCCGATGTGCGTTGACGGTTGGTTTCCCTAGGTAATGGGATAAATCTAACGTTATGAACGACTTCACCAATTGCCCCGCTGCTCACTATAAACAAAACCAAGGGGCATTACTCTCCTATCTCAGTGTCTGCTAGTTTCTTAGAGATTATTTCCAAATAGTGTGCAGCGGCGTGTCCGATAAGTGGTTCATCCGACCAGGTCCCCCCTGCGTCAGTATGATGCCTTATGTAAACGCATAGAAGGCACACCAAGTGCTCATGGGCGTATGCTGTTAATGAATGTTTGTTTTTCCCCCCTAAATCTCACAACAGATGACCCAGTTTCAGTCATCCTGTAGTAATCCAGACGTGTGGAAATGTTTTTTTACTGTATTTTGTGGGTGGGTGGGTAGGGGGTATGTTGTCGTGTAGCGATGTTGTAATACTTTGATGTAGAAACGCGTTTATTTGAAGACGTACGAAAGTAGTGTCATCTGACTCCAACACTTGTGTCATAGTGTGTGGCTAGCATTAAGAGTGACTCCGACATTTGAAAGGCCGGAATGGCGCTAGCAGTCTACATGTCATATGATGACTCGACCATTGATATTGATTTAACTGTCACACGTCGTCTTTGATAGTGTAGATCGCACAAGTCCTAAAGCTTTGGAGACGGTGAGCATTCTTTATAAGGAAACAGGAATGGTAGCAGAGAGTTTGTAGGGAAACAGGGTATTATATGAAAGGTTTTGAGAGAGAGAGAGAGAGAGAGAGAGAGAGGGAGGGAGGAGGAGAGAGTATGAGGAGGTGGGGGAGTGTGGAGGGCTAGAGGAAGCTAAAAACAAATGTTGTGATGTATGTTTTTTCATTGAATTTTGAGTCATTTTTGTTTTATGAGTTTTTTGATACCAACCAATGATTACCGCAATGTAATTAACGACTTCAAGCTGGCATCAGTCAAACAATATTCTTTTATTGAGTGAACAGGATGAAAACTCATATAAATGAATGTCGTTTATGAAAATTCTCATCTAAATAAATGTCGTTTATGAAAACTCTCATATAAATGAATGTAGTTTATGAAAACTCTCATAAATAACTGTAGTTTATGAAAACTCTCATATAAATAAATGTAGTTTATGAAAACTCTCATATAAATAAATGTAGTTTATGAAAACTCTCATATAAATGAATGTAGTTTATGAAAACTCTCATATAAATTAATGTCGTTTATGAAAACTCTCATATAAATGAATGTCTTTTATAAAAATCTCCAATATGAGTAAAAGAAAATTGTGACAATCTTACGAATGAATGAAATGAAATGATGCAAACTACAGGCATAAATAGAAGCTAGAGAACGGTCAGTGCAGGAATCAATAACGAACATACCAAACAATTTCAAGTGATAATCGACACTCCACGTACTCATAGTTGAAAGTCTTTCCGACATTGCTATCAATCGAATCTCTCCTTAATTTTTCTAACGAGGAAGTGGGAAAACAAACACTTCCGGTTCTTCGCTGACAGAAAATCATTTTTTTTCCCTAGTCCGGAAGCTGAACTTGCATTGTGTTTTTAACGTAATATCCCTTGACGAAAATTGCTTTTATATATTTGAAATGTCTGTACTGTCTGTTTGAACTTGAACAGCAACCCCTCCTGGGTCTTTTGCAAATATGTTAAGGAGGTTCCAAAGTTGGGCACGGGCAACAACAACAACAAACAAACAAAAAAAAAAAAAAAACTGAAAAAACAGTATTTTGTCAATTTCCAGCCAAACATAATATCTTATGGGTTGAAACAAACGCCAAACAATAGCTTATAATATTTAGAACAATGTAAGAGCAAGAACTTTTGAAAAATCTCTTCCCGTTAGACTCCCGTAATTTTAGCAGCAATTTGTAGATTTTGCAATTGTTTTGTTTAGTTTTTGAAAATTATAACACATCTATACACAGGGCTCTGGAAAGTCTGCAGAAAACACCGCAGGGATCGAATCTGGTCTGGATTGAAACGGTCGTGTTTTGTGACTCGAGATTAGCTCTTGAGGTCCTGAAAAGTGAGAAGTGTAGCACCCACTTGGTTGAGGACATCTTAGATGACATGGGTAAGCTTGAAATACTCGGGGGTAGGGTGACGGTGGAGTGGATCCCAAGCGACGTGAATGTTGACGGCAATGAGAAAGCAGACTCCCTGGCAAAAACCGGGGCGGCCCAGCCCCAACCAGACGTCCCAGTCCTTTAGGTCGGGGCAAAGACCTCGCTATTGGAACAATTCAGGAGCAAGTGGTACTAGGAGTGGGTTGACAATACGAAATCCAAGGGGGCGGGGGTATTCGCTAACATGCTTACACCATGCTGATCATACTAGTAGTGGAGTCTGAGTCGAAAACACCAGAGTATATTGACTGAAATGCGAACGGAGCACTGCCCAGCTAACTCATATTTCATCAGGCTAGACCAGTGTTCTCCAAACTATGGCTTGCGAGGCCCTCTCATCTGGCCGCTGTAGATCATTTAATCTTTTTTTTTTAAAAAGATACTATTTTTACCTGTAGTTTACCACAAAAACTTAATTGTTGGGGGTTCGTAGTCGGCCCCCAAACAACTGTTTGACAGTTAATGCGGCCCTTCGGCTGAAAAATTTGGAGATATATGGGCTAGAGCATAACAGGGACTCGAACTGCCGTCATTGCAGCCTAGCCTCTGAAACAGTACTACACCTGTTAACTTCGTGTCCCGCGCATGATATGGCATGGGGGTTAGGGAGGCAAAAAAGAGTCCAACGTGAAGACAATGTTGTATGGCTCTGCTCAGCAGATGGAGCAGTTTGCCCAGGTATTAGATATGGCTTTAAGAGATTAATCTCAGGCCAAAAGAATATGTAGAAGAATTATTGATTTGAAATGACCTTTAATGTAATCTAGAATGATATCCTTTAAATAAAAACAAGTAATACAAACTCGAATGAGTATTTAAACGCAATTTCCTAAATGAATGTCCAATTTTATTATTCAAGTGAAATCATCCTAGATCACATGAAAGTAATTTCAAATCAGTAAATCAGAAAGTATTTTAAATATGACGTCATATCCCTTGAAGCTACATCACACCAGGAATGTGTCAATATAATGCTAAACGCGCAACAACCTAAAAATAGCATTTACAAAGCGGGAAAACCCCTTTATTATCATTCTAGATTAAACTAAATTAAAAGTAATTTAAAAATAAATAATTTTGAAACTAAACAAAGCAATTGATTTCAAAAACCGATGCTAAAATTACGGGAATCGAACGAAAAGATATTTTCAAAAAATTATTTTTCAACATTGTTCTGAATATAATTAGCTATTGTTTCGCGTTTGTTTCCACCCGATATATATTATGGTTGGTGAGAAATTGACAAAATACTGATATTTTGTTTCATTTTTATATTTTGGATTTTCCAGGATATCCAATAAATCTTTTCGGTATTTTTTTTTTGGTCCTTGCACACCCTGAGACACGATTGAGACCTCCTTTACATATTAACAAAACACCCAAACCTTCTATCTGGTATAGTTCAGGGGGAGTTGCAGGATCAAGCTCTCTCTCTCTCTCTACAGACATTTCAAATATATAAACTCAATATTTCCCATGGGAAATTGTGTTAAAAATCGGAAATTCTTTGTTGGAAATAGCGTTTAAATACTCATTTTATTACTTGTTAATAATAATAATAATAATAATAATAATAATAATAATAATAAAAATAATTTGATAATTTATATAGCTCTGTATCCCAGCAAGGAGCCGGGCTCACAGCGCTTTACATGGCGCATTCATATCATAAATACTGTAACTACATAAATGCTAATACGTTATACATCAGCTACGTTAATCATTGAAAACAAATTTTGAAAATTTGCTTCTTAAGTGCAGTCTTGAAGGACTTGCTTGTTTAAATACTACGGATGTGTCATGGTAGAGAATTCCATTGTTTGGCTTCACAAAAAGACAATGATCATTTTTTATTGATTTAAAAAAGGAAAGAAAGAACTAAAGGTTTTAAATAATTTTTGGTGAACGCTTAATTTCAAATAGAAATGAATACAAATTGTCATTTTAGCACTTTTATTTTTTTGTTTTTTTTTATTGTAGTTATGTATACCTGTAACTATTAACACTGTCTTATTTTATTTTATCCTATACACTACAGACGTTATTTCTTTACAGAAGATTATTGCGTCTTTGATAGTGTATTGCTTCAGGGGCGTCGCTAGGGTTGGTGTCACCCGGGGCGGAAGCTCATGGTGTCACCCCTTCACGACTTAAGGGGGAGTCCATAAATGACGTCACGCGAGGTTGCCGATTCGCCCCCCCCCCCGTCGTCATACTTTGTCACAAAAACTTAGACCCACAGCCCCTTTTTTCCCGATATGACGTCACAAAGCTTAGAATCCCCCCCCCCAGACGTATTTTCTAAATAAAAATTATCAAGTGGCAAGTTATTTTTTGTCATTTAAATATGTATTTAGTGTAAGTCTGCACTCTAATATCATAACACGCGCGAAACCATTGAAAACGTCATTAAATAAATTGTATACAATGAAATATTTAACTTGAACTTTATTTAAAGTTGCACGTTTTTGATGTAACGTTACATTTTTAAAGACACCCCTCCCTCTTGTCACACATCGTCACAGATGCGGGACACCCTCCCCCTGGACACGTGACGTCATTTATGCATGGCCCCAAATCTCTAGAACTCATCCTGTCTTCCAGTGGCTAATAAAGGGAACATACATAATTTTAAAATTTTTTCACCTTGTAACACTGTAAATCAGCACTTTCCTTCCCTTCAAGGGAGGTATTTTTATTTCTTTACCACATGAAAAAAATTGTATACAACAGATAAACAGCTAAGTGGGGATCAATGTTCCCTCTGAGGTTTGCCAGTTGTTGTGCTAATTATAAAAAAACAACACATGTTCAAAGTTTAACAGTGTACCACTTTTTGTGTTGAAATTTTTGACATCTCACAAAAACACATGCACCAATTGAACCGATATCTAGATCTACATTAAGTGACACTATTCTTTATCAAAATAATATATTAGTTTATATTAAAATAAACAAGAATTATTAATGTATATTTCTGTTCATCTGTTCAACGGTATTTATCATGCATAAATCAACCAAATGCCAACATACCCATAAGCCGCTAATCTATTCTGGGGGCACTCTGTCTTTCAAAGAGATCCATATTTTATAGACTTCGTCAAGGTTGATCCGATGTCCATCATTCGGACAAGATTTAATCCTCATAAGCAACTCTAAATGTAACTCTTCCAACCTATTTCTATATTTTACTTTTATAGAATTCATTAGGCTAAATCCACATTCGCAATCAGTGCTTGATGCAAGAAATGTGGCGCAAATATCCAACAGAATGACAAAGTCGCTGAACTATTCTTCAGTCATGGCAAACTTAATGATGAATCACCTCGTCGAAAGTCTGCATCAACCCACATTTTTTTTTCCGCTAGCGTTAATCATAAATTTAAATTGCTATACTGATCCATAAGTTTCTGCAAAATGTCTTCATAGCTTTTAAAGAATGCTTTTTTATTTAGAAACTAGTGCACCAAGTTCTTCTTGTCAGAAATTAAAATTTGACGTGTCGACTAACGCTTACAACAATATACGCCATAGCATCAAGTCGATTTAATTTATTTTTAAAATGATAGTCCACGTGCTAACTCAGACATTCAACGAATTTGAAAATGGTACTCATGTTTTCACCCTTACAGCCTGAAAACATTTTAGCGACCTCTACAGACCAATGAAAATTGTCACCAAGGTGCTCATGGCCTCTTAGGTTATTGATCCTTCATTTTACAAACTGGTATGCCTCCATGGTCGTTAGATTTTTTACTTTGTAACAGCCTGCTTAATTTGGCAAATTATCCAACTACTTCATGAATGACACTACGAAAAAATATTTATTGACGATGACTATGGGTCATTATACAAAAGGACCAGCTCTTCACAGTATTCAGTCTGTACTTGAATGTTTCTCAACAATTTGAGCAACAATGCGTGTAAAGCAAAGTGCCGTGAAAGCCATCTGATTTCTGTGTCGTCTAAAAAAAATCCTTCTCCAGATGTCCAGCGCAAACTGAGTTGTCATTTCAAAGTCCTCCTTTCAACACACTATCACCCCAAAAACAACTCGAATTGTTTTGATTAAAATATCGCATCGGCTTGTTCGTGACATCAAAGTTTTTTGTAAGTTGTTGGCGAGTGATATTAAAGTATTTGTTCTGCTTCAATGCTAGTCTAGTCACCAATGTCAATTAATTTTTTAAAGGGAGTTTTTGATATTTTCCTTGTATTAACTTTAGACGAATGATTTGAATTATGTTGTTAGTGTCTGTTTGCTGTATGTTAGAAATAGAAGATACATTCTGGACATTTAAACTTGTTTTCATAATTGGATTTTAACAAAAGCTTTGACTGTGTCCCAGGTAGAATATAAGATAAAATTGCTACTAACTTTTCTGGCAAAGGCGCAGAAATTCTATTTTTTCCCCTATTGAAATTTGCGGCATGATAAATCAAAACTGCTGCGCGGAATCTGCAAGATAGCTGTGCGGCCGTGCAGCTTGAAAGGAACATTGGTAAGGATAGCATCTATGAACCGGAGGTCTACCTATTCATAAACAGGCATATCTATGCTTGCACGCCTTAAAAAATATAAATTTTAAAAAAATAACTCAAAGACATTGAATTAATAGTTTTCCTCTAAAAATAATAACAACAAAACCCATCTTTTAATTTTTTGAAATAGAAAGATCGTATTCTTCGCCCCCACCCCTCTGACGTAGAGGGAAGAGGGAGTGTGATCCGTCCATGATGTCAATACTTCAAAGCTCAGTTTTTAAAAAAATATCTTTTAAACAGAAGACACTGCCTTTAAAAAAAAAATCTCTCTGGTGCGGCTGTTCCTTTGTTTGTTTGTTTTTTTAAACTTTGTTTGTTTGTCGGGACGGTTATGTTATTGTAAGTTAACTGATAAAAAGAGGGAGTGGGAATCGTCCATGATGTCAATAAAAAGTTTCGGCGTTTAACGTATTTTATTGTGTTTCTTAATTTCTTTCTAGATCTATATGAAAAAAATGTGTCTCTTTTTTTTCTGACATAAAATGTAACACAGTAAAAATTTATCCTTTGGTGTCACCCCCCTAATGGTGTCACCCGGGGNTCTGCTTCAATGCTAGTCTAGTCACCAATGTCAATTAATTTTTTAAAGGGAGTTTTTGATATTTTCCTTGTATTAACTTTAGACGAATGATTTGAATTATGTTGTTAGTGTCTGTTTGCTGTATGTTAGAAATAGAAGATACATTCTGGACATTTAAACTTGTTTTCATAATTGGATTTTAACAAAAGCTGTGACTGTGTCCCAGGTAGAATATAAGATAAAATTGCTACTAACTTTTCTGGCAAAGGCGCAGAAATTCTAATTTTTTCCCTATTGAAATTTGCGGCATGATAAATCAAAACTGCTGCGCGGAATCTGCAAGATAGCTGTGCGGCCGTGCAGCTTGAAAGGAAGATTGGTAAGGATAGCATCTATGAACCGGAGGTCTACCTATTCATAAACATGCATATCTATGCTTGTACGCCTTAAAAAATATAAATAAAAAAAAAAACTCAAAGACATTGAACTCATAATTTTCCTCTAAAAATAACAACAACAAAACCCATCTTTTGGTTTTTTTAAATAGAAAGATCGTATTCTTCGCCCCCACCCCTCTGACGTGGAGGGAAGAGGGAGTGGGATCCGTCCATTGATCAAAGCTAAGTTTTTAAAAAAAAATATCTTTTAAACAGAAGACACTGCCTTTCAAAAAAAAATTCTCTCTGGTGCGGCTGTTCCTTTATTTTTCTTTTTTAAAAACTATGTTTGTTTTTCGGGTGGTTATGTTATTGTAAGTTAACTGATAAAAAGAGGAAGTGGGATTCGTCCATGATGTCAATAAAAAGTTTCGGCGTTTAACGTATTTTTATTGTGTTTCTTAATTTCTTTCTAGATCTATATGAACAAAATGTGTCTCTTTTTTTCTGACATAAAATGTAACACAGTAAAAATTTATCCTTTGGTGTCACCCCCCTAATGGTGTCACCCGGGGTGGCCCGCCCCCCCGCCCCCCTCTAGCGACGCCACTGTATTGCTTTTCAATGATTTTCTTTAAGGCAACCCGTTCCACGCCCAAATATGTATGAGTATCGTCAAATAGATTATTAAATAGATTAAACAAGAAAAGAGGTGTTTTTATTCCTATGACACAACATTATATGAGATTTTTGTTACGTTCTTAGTATTTAATGACATGTATTACGTATTATTACAACTCTTGTTTGCTTATCATCTTGTATTTCTACGGTTAGTAATTTAATTAATGGAGTTACTCTTGTCTCTATACACCAGTAATAACTCAGCAGGTCTTTTTTTTTTTAATAAAAAAACATGTTTGCAAATTGTGTTCATGGCGATGTATCGAGACAGGAAACGCTCTGCACACCTGATCTCACAGTGATGAAATTTTATCGGACTATTAAGCCCAAGTAACACCCACCCGCTAGACCACACCAGAAAGATAAGGGGATGTAACTCCCATCTGGGAATCTAACATGTGGGCAGAATAAATGATACATAATTTCATCAACGGGGCTAAAACAAAGGAGGCCCACATCCCATTGGATATCGCTCATCATACAACCAATCAAGAGTTCTTAAGTCACGTGACCAGTGAAGATATAATCAGAGAAAACGGAAGGCTCATTCTTTTCACTGCCAAACTGTACAAGGAGAAACTTCGCACAGTAGCGCACCACAGGATCATATATCTGAACTGTAGGAGAAAAGCCGGTGTCACGAAATAAAGTCTCCCCCAAAATAAAGTCTCCCCAGGAGAATTATTTTAAAACAAAATTGCCCCCGGAGAATTTGTTTTAAAATAATGTCGCCCCCTTTAAAATGGATCCTCCCCTTAATTATTGGAAATTAGAAATAATTGTTTTATTCCATTTTCTTACTTAAAATACAATTTGTTTTTGTACTTCATGTATTTGTGTATGATTTTTGGAAATAATTCAACAATCATAAGCTTAGTCAGGGACGTAGCAATTTGTGGGCTTAGTGATTGTATGCCTGGATACACACATTTTTAGAGGTGGCTAATTGTCCAGAGTTATTTAAAAGAAAAAAAGACAAATAATTTGAAATAAAAATATTTAAAAAAAAGTTTTAAAGATACCACGTTTTGTGAACTAAAAAGAAGAAAATAAACTAAAAACGT
>MUZC01000060.1:89594-121828 GCA_002072015.1 Radix auricularia
TTAAGTAGAATTGAGTACTATAATTAATGAAATATTAAATTGTCATGTGAATCAAGTATGCATGCAAAATTTCATCAAAATTGGATGATCAGAAGTGGTTCAAAAAAGGAATTCAATTTTTGCCCCGGAAATCCAGACAAGACGGCAAACTAATAGAAACGTGGTAAAATAAAGATGATCAAGTAATACTAGAACGTCACACCGAAGTATTGGAACAAAAATTCACTATTGACGTTTTTGAGCATCACCTGTGGCTAGGACTTACACGAAATTTGTGATTTTTATGTGTACATTATAATGATTCAAAAATATTATTACCGAATTTAGCCTGTAGCCTTCATTAAGTTTTCAGCAGAAAATTTAACAGATTCAATTTGCCAATGATTGTTTATTTATTTTTAAAAATTTTAATTGACTTTTAAAATATATTAAAAGAGATTTCAAATGGGATTACTTTCTGTGTAGCCGTCTCAAGAAACACAGAACATGCCAAAACTAAGGCACACAAACATTAGATCACACGCTCTAACGATGAATGTCTTAGCTTGGGTTGGAGTCACTCGATAGTTGTTTTTTTCTATAACAGAAATCAACGTGATCTGTGGAGATCTGGGTTCAGGTGAGGCGCTCGCATAGTTTGTTTCAGATTCGCGTATAGGCGTGCCCTTAAATTAGTTAGGCATAAAGTCAATTATCTTACAGAATGTAAGAGCCCAGAAGACTGAAGGTGTAGCTGAAAGGTGAGTTTTTTTTATTGGTGGCATGGGCCAGGAAAGCGCAAAGAGTCATTTGTTAGGCGTGCACGAGACTAGCTAATGTGTAGATTGATTCAAGACGGGCACGTACTGTCCATTTATGTTGTCCTTCGAGTCATGGTTTACTGAACTATGAGGAAGACTGTGTAGGACATCTGCATGGTCTAATGAGGTAATCTAATGTAATAGTCACGTACTGGGAGGCTTGAGGGAGTTATGTATAGTTTTAAGTTGTACGATCATCAAGTAATCAATGGAAAACTAATTTAACCGATAATCAAACGAGTAAGTGAGGCAGAAATGGGTTTTTGGGGCTATAACCCGAGTAGAGAAGAGATCGCAATATAAGATGGTGAGTTGTGTGGGAGATTCATTACAGAACTAGACAGCAAGAGTTAAGAGATTGGCTAGTCAAAATTCAAAACAGAAGTGGACATTATATGTGCTTATTCATTTTAATATTCTATTGATTTTATCATGGATCCGTGTATAGTTGCGGATATCATGGATTATGTTGAAAATAAAAAGTTCACGACCACGCACAATTGCCATTCACAGCACAAATTACGTGAACCATGCACAGTCAAGTCCTCATGCTTATACAATGTATATCCGGCATCCTTCCGTCTCGCGAGACGATGGTGCATCACCGTTGGGTTGGGTTGCATTTCCTCGAGTGACTGTGCAGTCCTATCCTTGAGTGACAGTCTTTGCCACAGTTTTTACACACGAGTTCTGTGCTTCCAAATGTTTTGGCCTTTCTCCTAGCTCTTCTGTCTGCAGCCTCCTCCATTCTTCGCTCCTCGGCTACTATCACGCCCTCTTTGACAACTGTGCGCCACGTAGATCGGTCTTCTGCCTTACACTCCCAGTCACTTGTATGTATTTTGGCTGCTTTCATGTCCCTTTGACAGACATCTTTAAATCGCAAGCGTGGGCGACCTGTTTTCCTCTTTCCTGAAGCAAGTTCACCATATAGGAGGTCCTTCGGGATGCGGCCGGGGCTCATTCTTTTGACATGTCCTAGCCACCTCAGGCGTCTTTCACTAAGAATTGAGAACATGCTTTGGGTATTGGCACGCGTTAGTACCTCACTATTAGGCACTTTTTCTTGCCATTTAATACCAAGGATGCGGCGCAAGCATCTCAAATGGAAGCTGTTAAGCTTACGCTCTTGTGATGTATAAGTGGTCCATGTCTCGCTCCCATATAGTAGTGTACTGATGACACAGGCTCGATAGACGCACAGTTTGGTTTTCTCCGTTAGCTTGGTGTTTTGCCAGACCCGCTTATTTAGTTTAGCCATTGTTGCGGCTGCCTTGCCAATTCTGCTGTTTATTTCTTCTTCAATGGACAGTGTATTGGAGACCTTGGATCCCAAGTAGGTGAAGCTGTCCACAACCTCCAAGTTTTCATTATCGATATTTATGGTAGGAGGAGGTCGAGTGTCTTGGGCCATGATGTTTGTCTTTTTCAAGCTGATTTGCAGACCAAATTCTTTGCAGGCATTGGAGAAGCTTGACACGAGTTGTTGCAAACCAGATTCTGTATGTGCTGTTAGTGCCGCATCATCCGCAAATAGTAGCTCTCGAATTAGGACATCCGTCGTTTTGGTCTTGGCTCGGAGGCGGGCAGTGTTGAAAAGTCCTCCATCAGCTCTGGTATGTAACCAGATTCCCTCACTGCTATCCTTGAATGCGTATCGAAGAAGTACAGAGAAGAATATTGCGAAGAGTGTTGGTGCGAGTACACAACCTTGTTTAACTCCGCTGCTGACAGGGAAGGCCTCTGACTTAGCTCCATCGAACTGTACTGTGCCAAGCATATTTTCATGGAACTGTCTGATGATGGCAAGTAGGTGAGGGGGACATCCAATTTTTGCCAGTATTTGGAATAGCCCGTTGCGACTGACTAAGTCGAAGGCTTTTGTAAGGTCCACAAATGCAATGTATAGTGGCATCTGCTGCTCTCTGCATTTTTCCTGGAGCTGTCGTATGGAGAACACCATGTCTATGGTAGACCGACCGGACCGGAAACCACACTGAGATTCTGGATAGACGCGGGATGCTAGGCTTTGTAAACGTTTTAGTATAACGCGGGCAAAGGTCTTTCCTACAATACTAAGGAGTGAAATGCCGCGATAATTATTGCAATCACTCCTATCACCTTTGTTTTTATATAGTGTCACTATATTTGCATCCTTTAGGTCTTGGGGGATGTAGCCCTGTTCCCAGCAGAGGGACAGAATCTCGTGCAATGGTTGGAGTAAAGCTGTCTTGCCACTCTTTAGAACCTCTGGTGGTATTCCATCATTCCCAGGCGCTTTTCCACAAGCTAGACTGTCAATTGCTTTGCTCAGCTCTTCCTGTGTGGGCACGACATCAAGTTCTTCCATGAGTGGCATATCTGGGATGTCATCTAGAGCGGTGCTGGAGACTGTGGTAACTGTTGAATACAATTCCAGATAATGCTCAACCCACCGTTTTAGCTGTGCTGCCTGGTCTTGAATAATTTCTCCATTTTTGGACTTTAGGGGAGCAGCTTTTGACGTCAAGGGGCCCGTTGCCTTTTTGATGTTTTCGTACATGACTTTTGCATTGCCCATGTCTGCAGCTGATTGTATACTGGAACAGAGCTTAAGCCAGTAGGTATTGACACATTTACGTGCAACCTTTTGGGCAAGTGACTTAGCTGTTTTTAAAGCATGCAAATTGTCAGGTGTAGGCTTTTCCTTGTAAGCCATAAGAGCTTTCCTTTTTGCTTCAGTGACGGGTTTCATCTCGTCCCAATGTTCATCAAACCAGTCCGTGTTTTTGTGAGATTTTTTGCCAAAGGCTTGTATTGCGGATGTATAGATTGTGTCTCTCAGTTGCGTCCATTTGGAGTCAATGGTGACGCATGGGGACATCTTTGAGAGACTTTCCTTCACCTTGTCTTTGAACAGCTGNGAGCTGTCGTATGGAGAACACCATGTCTATGGTAGACCGACCGGACCGGAAACCACACTGAGATTCTGGATAGACGCGGGATGCTAGGCTTTGTAAACGTTTTAGTATAACGCGGGCAAAGGTCTTTCCTACAATACTAAGGAGTGAAATGCCGCGATAATTATTGCAATCACTCCTATCACCTTTGTTTTTATATAGTGTCACTATATTTGCATCCTTTAGGTCTTGGGGGATGTAGCCCTGTTCCCAGCAGAGGGACAGAATCTCGTGCAATGGTTGGAGTAAAGCTGTCTTGCCACTCTTTAGAACCTCTGGTGGTATTCCATCATTCCCAGGCGCTTTTCCACAAGCTAGACTGTCAATTGCTTTGCTCAGCTCTTCCTGTGTGGGCACGACATCAAGTTCTTCCATGAGTGGCATATCTGGGATGTCATCTAGAGCGGTGCTGGAGACTGTGGTAACTGTTGAATACAATTCCAGATAATGCTCAACCCACCGTTTTAGCTGTGCTGCCTGGTCTTGAATAATTTCTCCATTTTTGGACTTTAGGGGAGCAGCTTTTGACGTCAAGGGGCCCGTTGCCTTTTTGATGTTTTCGTACATGACTTTTGCATTGCCCATGTCTGCAGCTGATTGTATACTGGAACAGAGCTTAAGCCAGTAGGTATTGACACATTTACGTGCAACCTTTTGGGCAAGTGACTTAGCTGTTTTTAAAGCATGCAAATTGTCAGGTGTAGGCTTTTCCTTGTAAGCCATAAGAGCTTTCCTTTTTGCTTCAGTGACGGGTTTCATCTCGTCCCAATGTTCATCAAACCAGTCCGTGTTTTTGTGAGATTTTTTGCCAAAGGCTTGTATTGCGGATGTATAGATTGTGTCTCTCAGTTGCGTCCATTTGGAGTCAATGGTGACGCATGGGGACATCTTTGAGAGACTTTCCTTCACCTTGTCTTTGAACAGCTGCGCTATCGCAGGGTCTTTCATGCAGGAGGTATTGATGCGTGGACTTCCCTTTTTCTTTGTGTGGTACGAGTTTTTCCTCATTATTCGTACTTTGCTGGCGACAAGGGAATGATCCGTGTCACAGTCGGCACTGTGATAGCTGCGAGTGAGTAGGACGCTAGCTAGTTGTGCACGCCTGGTGATAATGAGGTCCAGCTGGTGCCATTGGTGGGATCGAGGGTGTCTCCAAGATACTTGATGTATATCCTTGCACTTGAAGAAAGTGTTGGTCACACACAAGCCTCGTGAGCAGCACAATTCCAGAAGCCTTTGTCCATTTTCATTTAACTTTCCTCTTCCAAATAGTCCAAGGCAGGTGGGCCAGGCTTCGTGGTCGCTCCCCACTCTAGCATTGAAATCTCCTAGGAGATAGATTGCCTCGTCTTTGTGGATGCCGGCTATTGCCTGGTCTAACGCTCCATAGAACTGGTCCTTCTCTTCCGGAGTTGAATAGAGTGTTGGGGCATACACACTAAGAATGTTTGCTGGGCCCGCAGTTGTTCTGAGTCTTAGAGTGAGGATCCTCTCCGTGCCTGATGACGGTGGTTCAATGGATGGTAGAAGAGTGTTTTTAACAGCGAAACCCACACCATGCTGTCTAGGTTCGTCTTTCGGTCTGCCTTGCCAGAAGAAGGTGTAATTGGCCTCTTTGAGTGAACCGTTGTCTGGGAGCCTGGTCTCCTGAAGGCATGCTATGTCAATCTTTAGCCTTTTAAGTTCTCTATCGATTATTCCTGTCTTCCGTGTGTCGTTTATGGACTGCAGATCATCAGTGATGCCGGGACACATAGTCCTCACGTTCCAGCTAGCGATTCGAAGAGCTGGGGTCTTCTTTTTCTTTTTTGTATTTCTTGGTGCAGGGCTTAGTGGCCCACTTGTTGAGTGGTACTCTAATCTCCACGCACCCAGTGGAGAAGGCAGGCCATGACGGGATAGCACCTATTTGACTGGGGGCTGCCCAGTTTGAGGCGGGCGGTAGCTGTCCAGTGAGACATTGGTAGTCTCTCCCACCGTCGGAAGCAGCCCCTGGCGCCTAGCTCTACGTCAATTGAGCTTTGGCTTATAACCGGTAACTGCTGCTTCCCGTGTTTTGTCGACACCTTGCGGCGACGCTGGAGTGTCCTCTCCAGAGGTGATGCAAGCCTGGGCGGGTATTATGGAGAATTAGCTGCTGCCCATACAGCATATCCCCCCTCTCCACGTCAATGGTGTAACCAAGGGAACGACTTGCGTCGATGCAGCTTGGCTGCCATTGGCGTCGCAGGAGCTGCCGGTATGTACATAAGTCTTATGTATAGACCGCCTGTAGGTGCTCCAATTCCTGATTTTCTTTCAGGGTTTACTCCCTTAGCCTTTCCCGCAAGGCAGGTATAGCCGCAAGGCAGCGGAGGATTTGTATTCGGAGTTTCCTTCTCCTAGATGAACTACCAGCCAAGGTTTTAACGAGCATCATCTACCCGTAGGGGTGCCAGAACCGGGGTTTGAACCCGTGACCGATTTATATTTTTATTTTAGAATTGTTTTGTACCGCAGCGCACTAACACTTTGACCACCGCGCCCCCCTAAGAACTTTAGAAATAAGAACTTTATAAAATACACATTTATAATTACGGGGCCGGCTTGACATGAGCAAACTACGTAGCCGCCTAGGGCTTGGGCCTCTCATCATTAGCGGGGACCTCAAACAAGAATCTTTCCAAATTTTTAAAATTACATTTAGGGCCACCAAATTCACTTCGTCTAGGGCCCCTAATTCCCTTAGGTCGGCCCTGATAATTAAATATTTTAACAGCCGAACAAATAATAACATACAAGCAAAGAGTCGTGTATAGAGTCTACACAACAAGTGTCTTACAAAATTGTAATCATTTTTTTTAAATTTAAAAAATGCTTATAAAGAATACTTTGTAACTGTAATTACAATTATTGCTTAATTCTCATCCTCGAAGTATTTTTATGTCTACTAAAATGAAAAGTTTAACTTGTAGTTAGTTGTGATTTTTTTGTGTTCACCCTGATTAGTCTAATATTTTAGAAATGTTCGCAATATAATATTGTAACATCAAAGTACAATTTAAAGATTTAATAAAATATGTTAAAGGATGTCTAGATTTGTCTATCATTAATGTCATAATTAGTTCAGACACTTTAGACAGAGGAGGTATAAATTATACTGAGAAAAGTTAATGGTTGTCATGATTATTGGAGCAAATTTCTCAATTTTATGTAATAGCCCGGAGGTGAATTGATTTCCTACCCATTAATACAATTTTTATAAATTTTAATATATTTTTGAGTTTAAGAACTGTTATGACTGTTAAAATTCAATTTCATAAAGAAAATAATACATTGGAAAGTAAAAACATATTTTCATATTCGTGGTGATGTTATCAAAATAAATTCCAATAATTAAACCTGCTTTTCTGAATTCTTTAAACATGATTTCATTTTAACATTCCATTTGTATGCGTACGTAAACTTTTGACTAAATAAATGAAAGAAATTTTATTCCTTACAAATTATTTGGTATATATATATAAAGCTGATTACACCTTAATTAATATGTAGAAAAGATTGCGTGGTTATAAGCAGTTGTATTTGTTACTTGTACTTGTAGTTATATAAATAGTCCAACAAATTATACCTTTGGCATATATAAATTACTGTTTAGAAATATTTAAATACAAGTAGCAAACTTTCAGTGAATTATTAGATTTTAAATTTGATATCAAACATATAGGGACCGCCCCTATGGAGCTATTACAGGGATTACTGCACTATTTCAATGTATGCCGCCTAACAAGAAACTAATTTGGCCGTAGAGTTTAAAAAAACAAAACCCACTGGCTAATCAGGTCATGGGCTCAACAAGTCAATGGCGTTGTCTCAGATATGGTTTAATTGCGGGCCGCTTCTTAAATTGGGTCGCTCCAACCCCCATCCCCAGCCCCCACCCCCAATTCAACAGAGTATTTTTGGTGTCTACCGAAATTGTAGGGCCTATTAGCGAAATGGAGACAGAATTTCTCACCGTCTGAAACCTGACATGTGTGCAAATTTACCGTTTATAGTAACAACACAACCCATGCCTTTAAAGACACAATACTTTTTTTTTAAAATGCTTGATACCAACTCCGTTAGAGTCAATTTGCACAGTGAGAAAAAATGCAAGTAATTAAGAATTTTTTAAAAAATTGTTACGCCCCTAAGGGGTGTAAAACGGAATGGTCCATATCTTTCTGTATCTACGCCACTACCATAAATAGAATTAGAGTAAACATGAGTGAATAATACAAATTTAATTATTCGTTATTCGATTGTTTTTGAGTAATCTCTTTGTACTATATAAAAAGGTTGTTTTGAGGGGGGGGCGAATTTATTTTGGGGGAGACAATATTTTACGGGATAGGGGAGAATATATTTTAATCGGGAGGAAAACATTTTCGCCCCCGGAGAATCTGTTTTAAAATAAAATCGCATGGGGGAGACTCTGTATGGGGGAGGATTTATTTTGCAACACCGGCAATCTAACCAGTCTAGTAAGAGTGAACTCAAATCTTATTTTATTGATGTACATTTATAATTATATGTATTTTCATAGCAGATTGACATTTATTTTGTTCGATTGACATGGATTTAGTACCCAACGGGATAAATTTACCGTGTAGGGACCCGTGCGATATTCTTAGATATATCACGTTTGCTTAAATAATATGTGCCTACACACGCGCTCTCCACCAAATAGATGGAGCAGCGTGTGTGGATGTTAAATTATATAGTAAATAAATTAAATTGTTTTATTGATTGCTGAACCCACGTGTAAGGTGTTCGCCAAATAGGCCTACACCCGTGGTAGTAAGACTAAACCATTAATTCATATTATAATGTCAAATTGTTATCCCCTTCAGCCGTCCCACCCACCGGTACTACATTGCCGATAAAGGATTGCTACCCTTGCCACGAGACATCCAAGTGTCCGTGCCAGCTAGGGTCGATAGCTAATCCACAAGTGCTACCATCTGCCCTAACTGTAGGATTGAACATCCGTACAGTAGGCCGAGACGCGCACCATTCGCCAAAGAGCCCTGTGCTGTTTTCTGCTCAGCTCATCCCATAATATCGTGTTAGCTGATGCCAGCCATACCACACCATAGCTGTGTGACCGTGTGATCTGAAAATCTTATCAACAACACACATGGAGAGAAGTGAGAGCCTACTCTACTGTGTACGATCTATCTAGGTAAATTAATAATACAGGTACCAACATTGTTTACACAAGCTTAGTCGAGCCAGCTGACTGTTACGTCATATTGTCAACACTGTGAGAGAAGCACAACACCGGAAACTGCCTTCACATACACATCGCAGAGAGACGAAAGGAGGTCAAGTCATATACCAACACAGCAAGCATACAAGCCTACACCGGATAACCAGGGACTCCGTGACACAATTTAATATAAGTATTCAAAAATAGAAACTTTGGCGTAAGGCAAGCTGTAATGATGATAATTAGCGAGCCATAAGACTTTAAACACCTTAATCTTTGGGGTACATTTATTAATGAATATTAGAGATATTGCAATTGTAAATAGTGTACATTTAACGTTAATCATTTATATTATACAATGGTTCTTTTGTTCATCATTTGCGGAGATCACTAATGTACGTCCTTGTGCGTGTGAAAGTATAAATACAAATAATACCCTAGACAAAACATATACTACACATCTTTTCACCACACTCACACAAATCATTGTTAGTTGTATGATGAGGTAAACTGATCTAACAAATCATTGTTAGTTGTATGATGAGGTAAACTGATCTAACAAATCATCGTTAGTTGTATGATGAGGTAAACTGATCTAACAAATCACTGTTAGTTGTATGATGAGGTAAACTGATCTAACAAATCATTGTTAGTTGTATGATGAGGTAAACTGATCTAACAAATCATTGTTAGTTGTATGATGAGGTAAACTTATTTAACAAATATTTTTAGTTGTATGATGAGGTAAACTGATCTCACACAAATCATTGTTGTATGATGAGGCAAGCTGATCAAAATTTCCTTCTTTGGAGAGTCTCAACACGAATAATCAGCGGCGTATCTTCTAATCCTTGTAACACCATCGTATAGCTCCCCCCACCCGCCCCAACCCCCATGAAGTAAGACTATGTCTAGTCATCACCTGGAGATGATGTGTAAGTCCACGTCTATTTCAACCTACTCCAGTTAGAAGGATTTCAAAGCTCTGGGCGCGCGGCTTTGGTTTACTGCCTCATTAGACTGGGAAAATAGAATTATTTGACACATGCGACTGCCAGGCACAACAGCACACACACGTTTGTACCCATCAATCACAGGGATGGGGATGGTAAGATAGGTACAATCAGTCACAGAGATGGGGATGGTAAAGTAGGCAACATCAGTCACAGGGATGGGAATGGTAAGATAGGCACCATCAGTCACAGGGATGGGGATGGTAAAGTAAGCAACATAAGTCACAGGGATGGGGATGGTAAAGTAGGCACCATCAGTCACAGGGATGGGGATGGTAAAGTAGGCACCATCAGTCACAGAGATGGGGATGGTAAGGTAGGCACCATCAGTCACAGGGATGGGGATGGTAAAGTAGGCACCATCAGTCACAGAGATGGGGATGGTAAAGTAGGCACCATCAGTCACAGGGATGGGGATGGTAAAGTAGGCAACATCAGTCACAGGGATGGGGATGGTAAGGTAGGCACCATCAGTCACAAGGATGGTGATAGTAAAGTAGGCAACATCAGTCACAGGGATGGGGATGGTAAGGTAGGCAACATCAGTCACAGGGATGGGGATGGTAAGGTAGGCAACATCAGTCACAGAGATGGGGATAGTAAAGTAGGCAACATCAGTCACAGGGATGGGGATGGTAAAGTAAGCAACATCAGTCACAGGCATGGGGATGGTAAAATAAGCAACATCAGTCACAGGGATGGGGATGGTAAAGTAAGCAACATCAGTCACAGGGATGGGGATGGTAAAGTACGTAACATCAGTCACAGGGATGGGGATGGTAAAATAAGCGACATCAGACACAGGGATGGGGATGGTAAAGTAAGCAACATCAGTCATGGGGATGGTAAAGTACGTAACATCAGTCACAGGGATGGGGATGGTAAGGTAGGCAACATCAGTCACAGGGATGAGGTTGTTAAAAGAAGCGACATCAGTCACAGGGATGGGGATGGTAAAGTAAGCAACATCAGTCTCAGGGATGGGGATGGTAAGGTAGGCAACATCAGTCACAGAGATGGGGATAGTAAAGTAGGCAACATCAGTCACAGGGATGGGGATGGTAAAGTAAGCAACATCAGTCACAGGGATGGGAATGGTAAGGTAGGCAACATCAGTCACAGGGATGGGGATGGTAAGGTAGGCAACATCAGTCACAGGGATGGGAATGGAAAGGTAGGCAACATCAGTCACAGGGATGGGGATGGTAAAGTAAGCAACATCAGTCACAGGGATGGGAATGGTAAGGTAGGCAACATCAGTCACAGGGATGGGGATGGTAAAAGAAGCGACATCAGTCACAGGGATGGGGATGGTAAAGTAAGCAACATCAGTCTCAGGGATGGGGATGATAAGGTAGGCAACATCAGTCACAGAGATGGGGATGGTAAAGTAAGCAACATCAGTCACAGGGATGGGGATGGTAAAGTACGTAACATCAATCACAGGGATGGGGATGGTAAAGTAGGTAACATCAGTCACAGGGATGGGGATGGTAAGGTAGGTACCATCAGTCACAGGGATGGGGATGGTAAAGTAGGCAACATCAGTCACAGGGATGGGGATGGTAAAGTAGGCAACATCAGTCACAGGGATGGGGATGGTAAAGTAAGCAACATCAGTCACAGGAATGGGGATGGTAAAGTAGGCACCATCAGTCACAGGGATGGGGATGGTAAGGTAGGCACCCATCGCTCACAAAGGATGGGAATGGTAAGGTAGGTACCCATCAGTCACAGAGGATGGGGATGGTAAGATAGGTACCATCATTCACAGAGGATGGGGATGGTAAGGTAGTTACCATCATTCACAGAGGATGGGGATGGTAAGGCAAGCACCCATCGCTCACAAAGGATGGGGATGGTAAGGTAGGTACCCATCAGTCACAGATAATGATGATGGCTCAAATAGATATTCTATACTGCGACAGTAGGATGTCGTATACGTAATCAAGTACGGGTAAATTGCTCGGCACCAGGTATTCGTGATCATGAGCTCAGTGGTTCCCAAGCTGTTATGGCAGAAAGTTGGGGTGTTTTTCATTCAAGTTTCCATCTCTGCCTGTACTTGGTTAAACTCTAGCTTTTTACACGCTTCGTTATCACATTCCACGTTATTACACGCCCCGTTATTACACTCCACGCTATTACACTCCACGCTATTACACTCCACGCTATTACACTCCACGCTATTACATTCCACGCTATTACACTCCACGCTATTACACTCCACACTATTACACTCCACGCAATTACACTCCACGCTATTACACTCCACGCTATTACACTCCACGCTATTTCACTCCACGCTATTATACTCCACGCTATTACACTCCACGTTATTACACTCCACGTTATTACACGCCCCGTTATTACACTCCATGTTATTACACTCCACGTTATTACACGCCACGCTATTATACTCCACGCTATTACACTCCACGCTATTACACTCCACGCTATTACACTCCACGTTATTACACGCCACGCTATTACACTCCACGCTATTACACTCCACGCTATTACACTCCACGCTATTACGCTCCACGTTATTACACGCCCCGTTATTACACTCCATGTTATTACACTCCACGTTATTACACTTCACGCTATATCTCTCCAACTTGGATCACGTTTTTGTTCAAAGTGTTGAGAGTTATATTCTATACAACAAGAAGGCAATAATCCTGGCACTGAAAGTTTTCAACTGATTTGTTTTTGATGGATGTTTTTGTGTCTCGTCTGCCGGGGAAGGCATTTTGCCAAAACGTTTTTCTTTGATCTTTATTTCTTGTCATTTCAAGGTTAAACGTATAGCGTTCTGATTCCATCAGTCAGTCTTTGATACAGTCGCCATTATTTGATACAGTCGCCATCATTTGATACAGTCGCCATCATTTGATACAGTCACCATCATGTGATACAGTCACCATCATTTGATACAGTCACCATCATTTGATACAGTCGCCATCATTTGATAAAGTCACCATCATTTGATACAGTCGCCATCATTTGATACAGTCACCATCATTTGATACAGTCACCATCATTTGATACAGTCACCATCATTTGATACAGTCGCCATCATTTGATACAGTCGCCATCTTTTGATACATACCCCAGCTTTTGTAGCCACTAAATTAAACTAATAAAGAGAAGAACAAATCAACAATGAAGTTTAGGTGGTCCTCTGTTGCCCTAATTGTTCAAAAAACGGATCTCAAAAGATGTAACGTTGGACAATTTCTTTGGTTTGACGTGAAGACAGTCTTGAACAGGTTCTGGTGTGTGTCAGTTTGTCAGGATCCTACGATGTTCTACAAAGTAGAGACGGGCTGCACTTGTTTGTTTGAGATCCACTGATAAGGGGTTTGTTCTGATAGAAGAATGATGAAGACAAGTGAAGACAAAATAGAGACGGGCTGCACTTGTTTGTTTGAGATCCACTGATAAGTGGTTTGTTCTGATATAAAAATGATGAAGACAAAATAGAGACGGGCTGCACTTGTTTGTTTGAGATCCACTGATAAGTGGTTTGTTCTGATAGAAGAATGATGAAGACAAGTGGAGACAAAATAGAGACGGGCTGCACTTGTTTGTTTGAGATCCACTGATAAGTGGTTTGTTCTGATAGAAGAATGATGAAGACAAATGAAGACAAAATAGAGACGGGCTGCACTTGTTTGTTAATCGAACGTTCTCTGAGAAATCAAGACGCGCCTCAGGTCAGGTGGAAAAACATTTGAGTGCAGACTTGGTGATAACCTTGGCAATTTGGAGTCTTGGATGCTGTGTTTGTGGATGGTGAAGCGTATGAGGGTGTGTGTGTGTGTGTGTGAGTATGTGAGTGTGTGTGTGGGTGAGTGAGTGTGTTTCTGTGAGTGTGTGTGAGTGACTATGAGTGTGTGTGTAAGTGAGTGTGTTTGTGTGTGTATGAGTGAGTGTTTGTGAGTGTGTGTGAATGAGTGGATGCTTTTAGTATATATTACTGAATGCTTCTAGTACATATTAGTAGATGATTCTAGTCAAAGGCGTAGCGAGGAGGGCAAATGCCCCAGGCGGCACTTGGATAGGGGCGGCTAATTCCTAGTCCTCAATTAGTTTATATCAGGGAAAAGTTAACAAGAAAGTGGAACTTTTTATCGCAATAAAAGAAAAGCCAAGCATGAAATTACTTTAAACAATGAAGGAACTACTCTAAAGTATGTGTACGTTTCTTCGTACACAAATTAAAACTTCTTAAATGTGATAAATTCTTCTGATACGAATGTTACTGTACTGACAAAACATGAGGCTTAAGTAGCAGGAAAACTCAACACTGATGTTGTGTTAACTTAGTTGAGTCTTCAAATTTGATAGCCACTACTGCTGTAAAAACAAACATTTCTGTTTCCTATCAATTTAAAACATTAGCCTATCCAATGCTCTGAGTAGCACATTGATTGAGGAGCGGTAAAATCCTTGCTGTCAATGAGCTTCTTAAATTGAAACAAATTTAACTGAAGTTTAATAAAAAGGAAAGAACAGCCAGGAAAAAAAAAAAGAAATAAAGAAACTATATTAAAACACGTGAAATTTTCTATTGCCAAAACTTCACACTCCATAAATATATTTAGCCTTCTGATACAAATGCTACTGAGCTGGAAAAAAAAAACACCCCAACAAATTACAAAAACTATTTGTGTAAGAAGACAATCAATTTAAGCTTTATTTATGAACTAACACTAATAATAGTAGACGTTTCGGCTAATAACATAAATAATAATTACTTACATATATCTTAAAACACATCATGCGATAACAAATGAAAAGAAAAGAAATTCAAAAAATCATGTTAAGCCTGGTCCCTTTTGGAACTCAGGACGTGTTAGCGCATTTTCGTATTATGTATCAGTACTTATGTTAGATATCAGCATTATGTAGTTATCAGTAATTGTGTTTAGATTTTAGACATATTTTTATGAATTTTCTTGTGTAATGAATATACCTGACATTTTTTTTATTTAAAAGTCATTTCTTTACATTTTAAAAAAAAATATTTTCTCTTTAATCTAACTACAAGTCACCACAAATGATGACGTAAAACTCTCTAAACTTTTACACATATTCTAATGACGTCAACAAAAAAAAACAAAAAAAAAAACAAACTAATTCTTTTGCACGCCTTCGCACCACTCTTGAATGCTTGAAAAATGATGTATTCGACTTCCGGCAATGGCGGCCGTTCCCTGCGCCAGTGTTACCTCTCGATTCGCAAAGTTTTTTGGTAGTTTTAACGGGGTTTTTTAACGGATCGAGTAACTGAGTGTTGATGCACAAATGGCAGGTCAGGACATACAAAAAACATATATACATCATGGGTCTAGGACTTATGGATGCTGTGATCAAAGGTGATGACAGACGGACAAAACGGGTGCAATAGCGCATTCGACTTCTCGAAAATGCGCTAAAAACAAACAAGGACACAGAAAAAGGATGAAGTTTATGTAATTTGTTTTTTTATTAAAAAGCTTCATGCAGTCCCATTCTGTATGAGCTGAAAAACACGGGGATTAAAGTAGTGTACGAACGTGGTTTATTCTTCCAATAGCAAGGCATCATTATCTTAATGCTGTTTGTGTCTATTCTCCCCATTGCAAGGCATCATTATCTTAATGCTGTTTGTGTCTATTCTCCCCATTGCAAGGCATCATTATCTTAATGCTGTTTGTGTCTATTCTCCCCATTGCAAGGCATCATTATCTTAATGCTGTTTGTGTCTATTCTCCCCATTGCAAGGCATCATTATCTTAATGCTGTTTGTGTCTATTCTCCCCATTGCAAGGCATCATTATCTTAATGCTGTTTGTGTCTATTCTCTACCCCCCTCCCCTTTTTTTCTTTGCACTATCCGTAAGCAAATCTGCGGCGTTTATTACGTCGCTGGTCGTATCTAGTGTATTGAATTTATGTTTAGTTTGACCTTAATAATAAAGCCCAATAACAGATAGGGCCTAAACAGATTAAACTTTTTTTGTGATGGTTTTTTTTTTTTTTACAGATTTTATCAAGCCGCTAGAACTTATTTCGTTAAAGCATAAGGATGGGTTAGGGCAGGGGTGGGCAGTGGAGGATTCTTTTATGGTGCAAAGTTTCACAAGACTGAGAAGCACTGCTATCTAAAGGGAGTGTACTCACGCCGACAGGAGAAGCCGTCTCCCGAGTAGCCATCATTACAGAGACACGAGTAGCTGCCCTTGATGTTGACACACTGGGCGTCCACGTGACACTGGTGGACACCATGAAGACACTCGTCAATGTCTGCAATATCAGGAGGTCAGAGGTCAGGATCTTGTTTAACCAGAAGAACTGCTAGCAAAGAGTATCACAGGTTGTAAAAAAACACAATAACTGGAAATGCTATTATCCCTATGGATGACATTGTTTTTTTCCCCTTTGTTTTCTTTTTTAAATAGCCCAGCGTAGTTCAGTAGCGCACTGAAATTGCTCTCATACTGAAATTATCAAATTTCATTGTTATTTATTTAGTGCTTGACATTTACTGTCAGAACGAACAGAAGACTTTCTGCCAACTGCGGTGAACATCTGAAAATGTTGGTCCAAACAAGCCCACCCCTGTGTTATCTCACTTCAAGGGATACAAATAAATCAAGGAACGTGACATCAAGGCACATCATATATCTTACATTCTTTTACAATGTCTTTCCACTAATATGACAAGTTTTGATAGAAAAAACCATTACTGTGAAACTAGTGATGTAAGCACTTTTACCATTGGGTGTTGGAACTAAGACTGTGAAAATATTCTTGTAAGCACTTTTACCATTGGTTGTTGGAACTATGACTATGAAAATATTCTTGTAAGCACTTTTACCATTGGTTGTTGGAACTATGACTATGAAAATATTGTTGTAAGCACTTTTACCATTGCTAATATTTGAATATTTCGTAAACATTTCAAAAAGTCTAAAAAATTATTTAAAAAATTAATTGTCAAAATATCTCACTCCGTAACTTTTAAAGAAACAATCAAATCTAAGTCTGTTTAAGGTCTGAAATAACCCCAAAAAGTTAAAATGAAAGAAGTTCATATAAAAATCGGAAAATTTGCAATGGGCTCAGGTAATGTGTGTTAAGTTGCAAGCTGAAGAGTTTAAGCGTGGGAGATATCAAAGGCGTGCCCAGACAAGATAGACTGTGTGGTGGGCGTATCAAAGGGGGTAAAATGCAACAATGAGTGTAGGGAATGATTTAGGGCTTAGGGGCTTGCTAGAAAAAATCTTGACGGCTTTTTCCTCCTTAAAAAAATATGTCATGATAAAAATAAGTAGCCGAAAGCAAACACCTACTGTAGTTGTAATGTGGTTAAAACATTCGTCGATTCTCGTGTGTTTTAAAATATCGCTTGCTCCTTGTGTGTGTACAAGATGTGTGTACGAGATGTGTGTATGAGATGTGTGTACAAGATGTCAAGATGTGTGTACAAGATGTGTGTACAAGATGTCAAGATGTGTTACAAGATGTCAAGATGTGTGTACAAGATGTGTGTACAAGATGTGTGTACAACATTTGTGTACAAGATGTGTGTACAAAATGTGTGTACAAGATGTCAAGATGTGTTACAAGATGTCAAGATGTGTGTACAAGATGTGTGTACAAGATGTGTGTACAAGATGTGTGTACAAGATGTGTGTACAAGATGTCAAGATGTGTTACAAGATGTCAAGATGTGTGTACAAGATGTCAAGATGTGTGTACAAGATGTCAAGATGTGTGTACAAGATGTCAAGATGTGTGTACAAGATGTCAAGATGTGTTACAAAATGTCAAGATGTGTGTACAAGATGTCAAGATATGTTACAAGATGTCAAGATGTGTGTAAAAGATGTGTGTACAAGATGTGTGTACAAGATGTGTGTACAAGATGTGTGTACAAGATGTGTGTACAAGATGTGTGTACAAGATGTCAAGATGTGTTACAAGATGTCAAGATGTGTGTACAAGATGTCAAGATGTGTTACAAGATGTCAAGATGTGTGTACAAGATGTCAAGATGTGTTACAAGATGTCAAGATGTGTGTACAAGATGTCACGATGTGTTACAAGATGTCAAGATGTGTGTACAAGATGTCAAGATGTGTTACAAGATGTCAAGATGTGTGTACAAGATGTCAAGATGTGTTACAAGATGTCCAGATGTGTGTACAAGATGTCAAGATGTGTTACAAGATGTCAAGATGTGTACAAGATGTCAAGATGTGTGTACAAGATGTGTGTACAAAATGTGTGACTCTCTATCCTTTTCTCACGCGTTCAATAAAAAAGTTGTAATAATTTTGTTAAATTAAAACCTACAAGTTTATTGAACATCAAATAGGCGGCGTTCTTCTCATCTCTTCCAAATACTTCGCTGGCTGTCGGTTAACTTTGAGCTAAAATCAGACTAACCATGTCTTAAACAATCAGACTAACCATGTCTTAAACAATCAGACTAACCATGTCTTAAACAATCAGACTAACCATGTCTTAAACTACACAGTTGTCTTAAACAATCAGACTAGCCATGCCTTAAACAATCAGACTAACCATGTCTTAAACAATCAGACTAACCATGTCTTAAACTACACAGTTGTCTTAAACAATCTGACTAGCCATGTCTGAAACTACACAGTTGTCTTAAACAAGACGAACATAATATTTAACAAGGTGGTTAAAATCTTAAACCTGGCGGACATACTCTTGAATATACAGACAAGGTTTACAAACTGTTGGCATGGCAACGGTCACTTATTTTAGCTATGATGCAACCATGTTTGTTAGACATCTTGTTGGTCATAGAGCGAGGTAATGTAGAACAACTGTAACAATATGAAGTTATATAAGAAAGACTTGAACTATTGTTAGTCAGCAGTCGTGTTACTTAAATCACATAGTTATGAGAATTGTTTTTGTTTCTTCAAACTTTCCTAACAAGAAGATTTGCTTCCTGATTTGATTTCTTGCTTTAGAAGTTAAAATTGTCAGTGACATACATGACTGAAGAGGTGTCACCATGACCTTATGACGTGTCACCATGACCTTATGAGGTGTCACCAGGACCTTATGAGGTGTCACCACGACCTTATGAGGTGTCACCAGGACCTTATGAGATGTCACCAGGACCTTATGAGGTGTCACCACGACCTTATGAGGTGTCACAATGACCTTATGAGGTGTCACCTCGACCTTATGAGGTGTCACCAGGACCATATGGAGAACTGCCAGGAATATGTGGGGGGGGGGGGGGGAGGTGGCAGATTTTATCACAGAAAGAACTTAAAATTTGAAAATATTTTTTTTACCCATTAACGTTAAACATTTTAAAATAAGCATGTGTCTTACATTCTTTGGCTGTTTTGCCGTGCCAATAAACCGGAAACAGATCAACAAATAAACGGACCACGCCTTTAAATTGTCAAAGACCTTGACCTACAAATACCGGGAGACCCCCGCTTGCCCCGCCCGTAGATCTGTGCCAGACATAGCGAGCAACTGGACGAGAAAGATGAGATATAGATGGCGAGACTTGCCGAGGTGAACACAAAAAAAAGCCGACCTATCTGTTTTCTCGGTACGACCCTCGTCACGGCTCAACTGAGGAGTAATAAAAACGTCAACCATCGCACCCCCGCCCTCCATCAGTTGCACTCACCAGAAAGTCAGGCAGGGCACTGGCAGCAGAGTTATGATGGCTCTCAACTAGGAGAGAGGGTTTGGGGTGGAGGTGTTATTGGGGGTGGGGGCTGTATTGGGGGGCGTGTAATTTGTTTTAATGCGGTATACAGTCGTGGAATGAGCAGTGTAGAATTATTCGTATTGTTTCATTTGGTCGGAAAATTCTTATTTATAACATGTTTACACCTCTAATGACTTGAACATAGAGATCAGGTTTTCTGTCCTCGACTTTTATCTTTTCTCATTATTGCCATTATTGCTATTATTGCCATTATTGCTATTATTGCCATTATTGCTATTATTGCCATTATTGCCATTATTGCTATTATTGCCATTATTGCTATTATTGCCATTATTGCTATTATTGCCATTATTGCTATTATTGCCATTATTGCTATTTTTGCCATTATTGCTATTATTGCCATTATTGCTATTATTGCTATTTTAAGTCAGTCTCTGAAATGATGGATGGTGACATGGAAAATTATGTTTTTAAAAAAAAAATATCTATTTCTTGCATGCCAATTTGGATACTTACGATATTTTTCCGAAAAGTTTTCGCTCCTACAACGCGTGACTGTTGAGGTCAGTTAGCTGAATGAGGCCAACGCGTGCTTTTTTGCTCTGGATATTATTTAAGAGTTTAAAATGATTATGTATTTAATTCGGGTTTTTTTCCTCCAAAATGTTACTAAAAATATCAAAGAAATGTTCTATCAAATATTGTCAGTTAGTTATGCCAGTATGACAACATTAAAATGAACAAACAGAAGCTGGAAGAGGTACCAAACTTGAAATACTCAGGAGCCGTTATATCTAGAGAGCCGTTATATCTAGAGAGCCGTTATATCTAGAGGGCCGTTATATCTAGAGAGCCGTTATATCTAGAGGGCCGTTATATCTAGATAGCCGTTATATCTAGAGAGCCGTTATATCTAGAGGGCCGTTATATCTAGAGAGCCGTTATATCTCGAGAGCCGTTATATCTAGAGAGCCGTTATATCTAGAGGGCCGTTATATCTAGAGAGCCGTTATATCTAGAGAGCCGTTATATCTAGAGAGCCGTTATATCTAGAGAGCCGTTATATCTAGAGGGCCGTTATATCTCGAGATTACACATGAAGCTGAAAATCCAGCTAGAATCGGGTCGGCAATGGCAGCAATGACAAAATCATTCAAACCATGGAATAGAATTTTTTTTTTACAATAATAAGCCTTCCAACATGGCTCAGTCTATACAGAGCTGTCATTAAAACTATTGTTGTGTACGGATTTGAGACCTGGAAACTACTGGCAACCACTAAAAGCAAGCTGCAGCCATTTGAAAAACAAATGCATGAGAAAAATTATCCAGATCTCTTATTCAGAGCAGTGATTCTCAAAGTGGGGGTTCGCGTACCGCTGCCGTTCCGCAGAAGTTATCAAGAAAGAACAGAAAATATAAATCCTTATTTGTAACCACTGATACTAAGACTATAGGAAATGTAAAATTTTTCTAATGAAACAAATAAATAAAATAAATTACGTTTCGCTACCGAGTCACTACAGGGAAAATAGTTCACTGGTCCCTGAAGCAATCGAAAAAATTGCTGCCGGTCCGCAATACTAAAAAGTTTGAGTAGCACTAATGTAGCACACAAGTCTAATGAGAATGTCTGGGATAGAATAACCTTGATTGTGGGTCGTCAAGAAAACATTATAGCAAAATTAAGAAACGCAAGCTGGCATGGTTCAGTCATGTGCTGCGACATGAGAGCCTGACAAAAATCATCGTTCAAGACACTGTAGAAGATGATCCTCGAAGAGGTCGACATGAGAGCCTGACAAAAATCATCATCCAAGACACTGTAGAAGATGATCCTCGAAGAGGTCGACATCTGAAAAAGTTGACTTGACAACATAGAGGAACTGACAGGGTTGAGGCTGAGTGAATTACTAATGTGGAGATTGCTGTCTCTTGTTGTACCCTTGTAACGGGGTTGGTTTGACCCGTTCTCTTGTGGGCTTTATTTAATAACAATATCTTACTCACAGTAACTGAATTGAAATCCTCGGTAAACACAAAATAAGTTTAATGCAGCAACTTATGTACAATTTTACAAGGTGAAAATTGTCAGACAGAACTCAACACAACCACCTGTCTCTCTCTCGTGACTACACTCAACCCTGATCTCCCAATGCATTCTGGTATATCCCTTACTTTCGTCACGTGATCTCCTATCAACCTCACAATTTCCCACGTGATAATCCCTTTAACCCCCNCCCCCCCCCCCCGCCCCCTAACGAGCGCAACGGTCACGGGACTGATGATGATGATGACAGGTAAGAAAAGGTCACCGTGACCCACTGATCATAAAACGTTTCAAGATCTATGAAACAAATAAATACACCAAATAATAAAATACCTCGTCCCGTGATGCACCTCTATGACAACAGACTTGCGAGTAAAGTACGATCTAAAGAGGTTTTTTTTTACACAGAGTTTTTTTTTAGTCGTTAGCCGGAATACTTCAATCTCCCATCACTTAGCAAACCTCCCCCATTAACATTTCCTCCACTCCCCCCATTAACATCTCCTTCCCCATCCCCCGACCCCCCAAAAAAGCTGTCCCACCTTTATCAACAATATTTCCCGTTTTACCCTAAACTATGCTCCCCTTAAACTATGTTTACACTAAACTATGTTTACCCAAACCTATGTTTTACAGCAGATATCTCTCCTGCGATCTCATTCTATTAACCAAAGTTAATAATAAAACCTTTCGTGTACACTTTCAACGATTCCCAAACCGTGTTAATGAAGGGGTCAGTTTAAGACAGTGCTGTTCTGAGTTATCAGACAGGTCACTCACCAGTTGTTGGACACGTCATGCCCACCTTGTTGATACCATTTCCAGCCACCAATTTTTTTTTATCCCTCCACCCTCCCCGCCTCTCTGGTACCAGTTGTTTTATATTACTTAAGATCCACTGCGGCAAAGACTACCACCCGTCTAGCTCGTACACTCGTAGTCTTCATGACTCACAGAGATCTCATCAACTTATTGTACGGCAAACAAGTGCATACACTAGCTACTCAATAAGTAGATCAATTAGAGAAGTGTTTTTTTTGTTGTTTGTTTTGTTGCTAATATAGAACTTACGCTAAACTCTGTAACTGCGATTTTTAAATGTCTGAAATAGTTCTAGATCAAACTATTTTTGAGACTTAACTTCAAATTTACATTTTTTTAAAAAAATAATAGGATAACTGTGAAACTAGTTGGTGCACTCAAAAGTTTGAACTGGAAATTCCGGAACAAACGAAACCAAATATAAACCCTTTTATTTTTGTTTGATAAAACTCTTGCCAAGACCTAAATAAAATACGAAGATTTGTTTACTACATACAGAAGGAGATCCGAGTTTTTAAAGGTTTCCAGGCTACGGGAACAAAGTTTTTGTATTGAACTGATCCTTGAATACCACTTGGCACATCGGTCACGAAGCTCTGCCAACGGCAACAACATCAACTACAGCATTTCCGGAAAATTGGGGGAAAGAAAAGCGCGGCACATTGAAGCTTTTTTGTTGTTTTTATTACGTTGGGGGAGGGGGCGGGGGGGTATGAGGTTAAGAGCGGGGTGTCTGTTAGAATACCAGGTTGGTAAAATGGGAGAGGGCTTTATTTTAAAGTGGGTGTTACAGGTAGTGGTACAGGTAGTATTACATGTAGTGATACAGGTAGTGGTACAGGTAGTGTTACAGGTAGTGGTACAGGTAGTGAAACAGGTAGTGTTACAGGTAGTGGTACACGTAGTGGTACAGGTAGTGGTACAGGTAGTGGTAAAGGTAAATGTACAGGTAGTGGTACAGGTAGTGTTACAGGTAGTGGTACAGGTAGTGTTACAGGTAGTGGTACAGGTAGTGTTACAGGTAGTGTTACAGGTAAATGTACAGGTAGTGATCAGGTAGTGTTACAGGTAGTGGTACAGGTAGTGGTACAGGTAGTGTTACAGGTGCTGGTACAGGTAGTGGTACAGGTAGTGGTACATGTAGTGGTACAGGTAGTGGTACAGGTAGTGGTACAGGTAGTGGTACAGGTAGTGTTACAGGTAGTGGTACAGGTAGTGTTACAGGTAGTGGTACAGGTAGTGTTACAGGTAGTGGTACAGGTAGTGTTACATGTAGTGATACAGGTAGTGGTACAGGTAGTGGTACAGGAAGTGGTACAGGTAGTGGTACAGGTAGTGGTACAGGTAGTGTTACATGTAGTGATACAGGTAGTGGTACAGGTAGTGTTACATATAGTGATACAGGTAGTGGTACAGGTAGTGTTACATGTAGTGATACAGGTAGTGGTACAGGTAGTGTTACATGTAGTGATACAGGTAGTGGTACAGGTAGTGTTACATGTAGTGGTACAGGTAGTGTTACATGTAGTGATACAGGTAGTGGTACAGGTAGTGTTACATGTAGTTTTAGAGGTAGTGTTACAGTAGATGCTAAATTTAGAAACGGCATTGATCATGAAGTCAACACCTTGGCGTTTCATGGCGGAAAACTATTTATGGAAACAAGCGAAACATCTAGGGGGAGTAATTTCAATGAAGCATTAATAAAATACACAAGCTAGTACTAATCTCAACAGACAGACGCTAATGTGAGTCAGTTTAGAGGCATTGACCTAATGTGAGTAAGTTTAGAGGCATTGACCTAATGTGAGTCAGTTTAGAGGCATTGACCTAATGTGAGTAAGTTTAGAGGCATTGACCTAATGTGAGTAAGTTTAGAGGCATTGACCAAATGTAAGTAAGATTAAAGGAATGGACCTAATGTGAGTCAGTTTAGAGGCATTGACCTAATGTGAGTAAGTTTAGAGGCATTGACCTAATGTGAGTAAGTTTAGAGGCATTGACCTAATTTGAGTAAGTTTAGAGGCATTGACTTTATGTAAGTAAGATTAGAGAAATGGACCTAATGTGAGTCAGTTTAGAGGCATTGACCTAATGTGAGTAAGTTTAGAGGCATTGACCTAATGTAAGTAAGATTAGAGGAATGGACCTAATGTGAGTCAGTTTAGAGGCATTGACCTAATGTGAGTAATTTAGAGGCATTGACTTAATATGAGTAAGTTTAGAGGCATTGACCTAATGTGAGTAAGTTTAGAGGCATTGACCTAATGTAAGTAAGTTTAGAGGAATGGACCTAACGTGAATCAGTTTAGAGGCATTGACCTAATGTGAGTAAGTTTAGAGGCATTGACCTAATGTAAGTAAGATAAGAGGAATGGACCTAATGTGAGTCAGTTTAGAGGCATTGACCTAATGTGAGTAAGTTTAGAGGCATTGACCTAATGTAAGTAAGATTAGAGGAATGGACCTAATGTGAGTCAGTTTAGAGGCATTGACCTATTGTAAGTAAGTTTAGAGGCATTGACCTAATGTGAGTCAGTTTAGAGGCATTGACCTAATGTGAGTCAGTTTAGAGGTATGACCTAATGTGAGTAAGTTTAGAGGCATTGACCTAATGTGAGTAAGTTTAGAGGCATTGACATAATGTAAGTAAGATTAGAGGAATGGACCTAATGTGAGTCAGTTTAGAGGCATTGACCTAATGTGAGTAAGTTTAGAGGCATTGACCTAATGTAAGTAAGATTAGAGGAATGGACCTAATGTGAGTCAGTTTAGAGGCATTGACCTAATATGAGTAAGTTTAGAGGCTTTGACCTGATGTAAGTAAGATTAGAGGAATGGACCTAATGTGAGTCAGTTTAGAGGCATTGACCTAATGTGAGTAAGATTAGAGGAATGGACCTAATGTGAGTAAGATTAGAGGAATGGACCTAATGTGAGTAAGATTAGCGGAATTGACCTAAATGTGAGTCAGTTTAGAGGCATTGACCTAATGTGAGTAAGTTTAGAGGCATTGACCTAATGTAAGTAAGATTAGAGGAATGGACATAATGTGAGTAAGATTAGAGGCATTGACCTAATGTGAGTAAGATTAGAGAAATTGACCTAATGTGAGTAAGATTAGAGGAATGGACCTAATGTGAATTAGATAAGTGGAATGGACCTTATGTGAGTAAGATTAGAGGAATTGACCTGATGTCAGAAAGATTAGAGATATTGACCTAATGTGAGTAAGATTAGAGGCATTGACTTAATGAGAGTAAGATTAGAGAAATTGACCTAATGTGAGTAAGATTAGAGGAATTGACCTAATGTGAGTAAGATTAGAGGCAATGACCTAATGTGAGTAAGATTAGAAGAATTGACCTAATTTTTGTCAGTTTAGAGGAATGGACATAATGTCAATAACCTAAGAGGAATGGACTTAATGTGAGTAAGATTAGAGGAATTGACCTAATGTGAGTAAGATTAGAGAAATGGACCTAATGTGAGTAATATTAGAGGAATTGACCTAATGTGAGTAAGATTAGAGGAATGGACCTAATGTGAGAAAGATTAGAGAAATAGATCAAATTTTAAGTAAGATTACAGGAGTTGACCTAATGTGAGTAAGATTAGAGGAATTGAACTAATGTGAGTAAGATAAGAGGAATTGACCTAAGGAAAGTAAGATTAGAGGAATGGACCTAATGTGAGTAAGATTAGAGGAATGGACCTAATGTGAGTAAGATTAGAGGAATGGACTTAATGTGAGTAAGATTAGAGGAATTGGCTTAAAGTGAGTAAGATTAGATAAATTGACCTAATGTGAGTAAGATTTAATGTGAGTAAGTTTAGAGGCATTGACCTAATGTGAGTAAGATTAGAGGAATGGACCTAAAGTGAGTAAGATTAGAGGAATGGACCTAATGTGAGTCAGATTAGAGGAATGGACCTAATGTGAGTAAGATTAGAGGAATGGACCTAATGTGAGTAAGATTAGAGGAATTTGCTTAATGTGAGTAAGATTAGAGGAATTGGCTTAATGTGGGTAAGATTAGAGGAATGGACCTAATGTGAGTAAGATTAGAGGCATTGACCTAATGTGAGTAAGATTAGAGAAATTGACTTAATGTGAGTAAGATTAGAGGAATCGACAAAATGTGGATAAGATTAGAGGAATGGAACTAATGTGAGTAATATTAGAGGAATAGACCTGATGTGAGTAAGATTAGAGATATTGACCTAATTGAGTAAGATAAGAGGCATTGAGTTAATGAGAGTAAGATTAGTGAAATTGACCTAATTTGAGTAAGATTAGAGAAATTGACCTAATGTGAGTAAGATTAGAGGAATGGACCTAATGTGAATCAGTTTAGAGGCATTGACCTAATGTGAGTAAGTTTAGAGGCATTGACCTAATGTAAGTAAGATAAGAGGAATGGACCTAATGTGAGTCAGTTTAGAGGCATTGACCTAATGTGAGTAAGTTTAGAGGAATGGACCTAATGTGAGTAAGATTAGAGGAATGGACCTAATGTGAGTAAGATTAGAGGAATTGGCTTAATGTGAGTAAGATTACATGAATTGACCTAATGTGAGTAAGATTAGAGGAATGGACCTAATGTGAGTAAGATTAGAGGAATGGACCTAATGTGAGTAAGATTAGAGGCATTGACCTAATGGGAGTAAGATTAGAGGAATGGACCTAATGTGAGTAAGATTAGAGGAATTGGCTTAAAGTGAGTAAGATTAGATAAATTGACCTAATGTGAGTAAGATTTAATGTGAGTAAGATTAGAGGAATGGATCTAATGTGAGTAAGATTAGAGGAATGGACCTAATGTGAGTAAGTTTAGAGGCATTGACCTAATGTGAGTAAGATTAGAGGAATGGACCTAAAGTGAGTAAGATTAGAGGAATGGACATAATGTGAGTCAAATTAGAGGAATGGACCTAATGTGAGTAAGATTAGAGGAAAGAACCTAATGTGAGTAAGATTAGAGGAATGGACCTAATGTGAGTAAGATTAGAGGAATGTACCTAATATGAGTAAGATTAGACGAATGTACCTAATGTGAGTAAGATTAGAGGCATTGAACTTATGTGAGTAAGATTAGAGGAATTGGCCTAATGTGAGCAAGATTAGAGAAATTGACCTAATATGAGTAAGATTAGAGGAATTTGCTTAATGTAAGTAAGATTAGAGGAATTGGCTTAATGTGGGTAAGATTAGAGGAATGGACCTAATGTGAGTAATATTAGAGGAATAGACCTGATGTGAGTAAGATTAGAGATATTGACCTAATTGAGTAAGATTAGAGGCATTGAGTTAATGAGAGTAAGATTAGTGAAATTGACCTAATGTGAGTAAGATTAGAGAAATTGATGTAATGTGAGTAAGATTAGAGGAATGGACCTAATGTGAGTAAGATTAGAGGAATTGGCTTAATGTGAGTAAGATTAGACAAATTGACCTATTGTGAGTAAGATTTAATGTGAGTAAGATTAGAGGAATGGACCTAATGTGAGTAAGATTAGAGGAATTGGCTTAATGTGAGTAAGATTAGAGAAATTGACCTAATGTGAGTAAGAGTAGAGGAATGGACCTAATATGAGTAAGATTATAGAAATGGACATAATGTGAGTAAGATTACAGAAATTGACCTAATGTGAGTAAGATTAGAGGAATGGACCTAATGTGAGTAAGATTAGAGGAATGGACCTAATGGGAGTAAGATTAGAGGAATTGGCTTAATGTGAGTAAGATTACATGAATTGACCTAATGTGAGTAAGATTAGAGGAATGGACCTAATGTGAGTCAGATTAGAGGAAGGGACCTATGTGAGTAAGATTAGAGGAATGGACTTAATGTGAGTAAGATTAGAGGAATTGGCTTAAAGTGAGTAAGATTAGATAAATTGACCTAATGTGAGTAAGATTTAATGTGAGTAAGATTAGAGGAATGGACCTAATGTGAGTAAGATTAGAGGAATGGACCTAATGTGAGTAAGATTAGAGGCATTGACCTAATGTGAGTAAGATTAGAGGAATGGACCTAATGTGAGTAAGATTAGAGGAATAGACCTAATGTGAGTCAGATTAGAGGAATGGACCTAATGTGAGTAAGATTAGAGGAATGGACTTAATGTGAGTAAGATTAGAGGAATGGACCTAATGTGAGTAAGATTAGCGGAATGTACCTAATGTGAGTAAGATTAGATGAATGTACCTAATGTGAGTAAGATTAGAGGCATTGACCTAATGTGAGTAAGATTAGAGGAATTGACCTAATGTGAGCAAGATTAGAGAAATTGACCTAATGTGAGTAAGATTAGAGGAATTTGCTTAATGTGAGTAAGATTAGAGGAATTGGCTTACTGTGGGTAAGATTTGAGGAATGGACCTAATGTGAGTAAGATTAGAGAAATTGACCTAATGTGAGTAAGATTAGAGGAATGGACATAATGTGGATAAGATTAGAGGAATGGACCTAATGTGATTAATATTAGAGGAATTGACCTGATGTGAGTAAGATTATAGATATTTACCTAATTGAGTAAGATTAGAGGCATTGACTTAATGAGAGTAAGATTAGTGAAATTGACCTAATGTGAGTAAGATTAGAGGAATTGACCTAATGTGAGTAAGATTAGAGGCATTGACCTAATGTGAGTAAGATTAGAGGAATTTGCTTAATGTGAGTAAGATTAGATAAATTGACCTATTGTGAGTAAGATTTAATGTGATTAAGATTAGAGGAATGGACCTAATGTGAGTAAGATTAGAGGAATTGGCTTAATGTGAGTAAGATTAGAGAAATTGACCTAATGTGAGTAAGAGTAGAGGAATGGACCTAATGTGAGTAAGATTAAGAAATGGACATACTGTGAGTAAGATTATAGGCATTGACCTAATGTGAGTAAGATTAGAGAAATTGACCTAATGTGAGTAAGATTAGAGGAATGGACCTTATGTGAGTAAGATTAGAGGAATGGACCTAATGTGAGTAAGATTAGAGGAATTGGCTTAATGTGAATAAGATTACATGAATTGACCTAATGTGAGTAAGATTAGAGGAATGGACCTTATGTGAGTAAGATTAGAGGAATGGACCTAATGTGAGTAGGATTAGAGGCATTGACCTAATGTGAGTAAGATTAGAGGAATGGACCTTATGTGAGTAAGAATATATAAATTGACCTAATGTGAGTAAGATTAGAGGAATTGGCTGAATGTGAGTAAGATTAGATGAATTGACCTAATGTGAGTAAGATTAGAGGAATTGGCTTAATGTAAGTAAGATTAGAGGAATGGACCTAATGTGAGTACGATTAGATGAATGGACCTAATGTGAGTAAGATTAGAGGAATTGGCTTAATGTAAGTAAGATTAGATGAATGGACGTAATGTGAGTAAAATTAGAGGAATGGACCTAATGTGAGTCAGATTAGAGGAATGGACCTAATGTGAGTAAGATTAGATGAATTGACCTAATGTGAGTAAGATTAGAAGAATTGGCTTAATGTGAGTAAGATTAGAGGAATGGACCTAATGTAAGATTAGAGGAATGGACCTAATTTGAGTCAGACTAGAGGAATGGACCTAATGTGAGTAAGATGAGAGGAATGGACCTAATGTGAGTAAGATTAGAGGAATGGACCAAATTTGAGTCAGTGTAGAGGAATTGAATGTGAGTAAGATTAGATGAATTGACCTAATGTGAGTAAGATTAGAGGAATTGGCTTAATGTAAGTAAGATTAGAGGAATGGACCTAATGTGAGTACGATTAGATGAATGGACCTAATGTGAGTAAGATTAGAGGAATTGGCTTAATGTAAGTAAGATTAGATGAATGGACCTAATGTGAGTAAGATTAGAGGAATGGACCTAATGTGAGTAAGATTAGATGAATTGACCTAATGTGAGTAAGATTAGAAGAATTGGCTTAATGTGAGTAAGATTAGAGGAATGGACCTAATGTAAGATTAGAGGAATGGACCTAATTTGAGTCAGATTAGAGGAATGGACCTAATGTGAGTAAGATTAGAGGAATTGACCTAATGTGATTCAGTGTAGAGGAATTGACCTAATGTGAGTAAGATTATAGGAATGGACCTAATGTGAATCAGTGTAGAGGAATTGACCTAATGTGAGTAAGATTAGAGGAATTGACCTAATGTGAGTAAGATTAGAGGCATTGACCTAATGTGAGTAAGATTAGAGGAATTGACCTGATGTTTGTCAGTTTAGAAGAATTGACCTGATGTGAGTAAGATTAGAGGAATGGACCTAATGTGAGTAAGATTAGAGGAATGGACCTAATGTGAGTAAGATTAGAGGAATTGACCTAATGTGAGTAAGATTAGAGGTTAGAGGAATGGACCTAATGTGAGTAAGATTAGAGGAATTGACCTAATGTGAGTAAGATTAGAGGAATGGACCTAATGTGAGTAAGAATAGAGGAATGAACCTAATGTGAGTAAGATTAGAGGAATTGACCTAATGTGAGTAAGATTGGAGGAATGGACCTAATATGAGTAAGATTGGAGGAATGGACCTAATATGAGTAAGATTAGAGAAATTGGCCTAATGTGAGTAAGATTAGAGGAATAGACTAAGATAAAATAATAATTTGACAGTTTAAGTTTAAATACAACATCTTGACAAATTAACATGCATACACTCATTTGTAGTCAGCTCTATCTTTATTCTAAAAATTCTTGATTTATGCTTTTTGTATATTGTCCTAAAATTTTAACAGTAAATGTTAGAGATAGAATATGTTCGGCTCCAAGTAGACTTATTGAAGATGAAGACTGGCGATAACGTATAGTGTGACCTAAACTAAAGGTGTATGTACTACAGCAACATTGTAGATTTTGATGTCATCCCCCTGATTTTGTTACCCGGGGCGGCCCGCCCACACCGCACCCCCTAGTGACGCCACTGTATTAGTAAACTCGCTAACCATAAAACAGAAGTGACGATGTGTATTAAAGCGTGCCACAAACAAGATGTTAAGATCATGATAATATAGAGAATGAGGAAATTGTTGTTCAAGCCAAGGGCCGTTACCCCAGCTGGTAAATCATCTAATTGCACCCCTTAGCAGACCGTAACGAACATTTTAATCGGAGCCAATCAAAATGGGTCACAGTTAAACCTCCATGCCTCCCTCACTCCCTCTACCTTGGCAGGAACGTGTGTTTCAGAATAGCTCAATTACTAAGTTTTTCTCGTCTCAAAGTCTCGTCCCTTCCTCGCGAGGGACGAATTGAAACTGAAGCCAAATTTACCGTTTAATGTTTTCATCACTGTCTTCTTTCTGGTTCGTTGGAACAGAGCACTTCCAATATGTTTAGTTTGATAGCTGGAACAGAGCACTTCCAATATGTTTAGTTTCATAGCTGGAACATAGCAATAGATGGAGCAGAGCTATACCAATATGTTTAGTTTGATAGCTGGAACAGAGCACTTCCAATATGTTTAGTTTGATAGCTGGAACAGAGCACTTCCAATATGTTTAGTTTGATAGCTGGAACAGAGCACTTCCAATATGTTTAGTTTGATAGCTGGAACAGAGCACTTCCAATATGTTTAGTTTGATAGCTGGAACAGAGGACTTCCAATATGTTTAGTTTGATAGCTGGAACATAGCAC
>MUZC01000060.1:145016-164257 GCA_002072015.1 Radix auricularia
GGGCTGTAGCTGGAAGGATGTGGTGGAGCAAGCCACGGATGATAATAATGATGCTATATTAAAGCAGATATACCAAAATTGATGGGTAATATTTAAATTAATAATATTTTTATTTTTTTCGACACACATAACGTTGTTTTTATTAAAAATGGGTTCGATTTATCACTACCCTACTTTCCAGATGCGTTTACATTCATTTTAAAGTTGAATTTGAGACCCAAAACCAAAATAAAGTTATTCCTATTGTGCCTACCCCGTAGCGTAGCACGGGTATTTTGCTCGTTATTATTAAATAAATACTTTGCGTACATTTCATAAAGTTTAATAATTCGTATTTATCAAAAAAGGACAAGTTAGTTGGTCTTTAAAAAAAAGGTTGGCGCCGTAGGCGCCCAAAAAAAGGGGGCGCCGCAGGCGCCACGGCGCCTGGCACAATCTAGTTAATGTATATTTGTCCATTTAGGTATAATATTTATCTGACCATTCGGGTATACATATGTATTAGACTATTCGGGTATAATCATGTATTAGACCATTCAGGTATAATATTTTAGACCATTTAGGTTTAACATTTATTAGACCATTCGGGTATAATCATGTGTAAGACCATTCCGGTATAATCATTTGTTAGACCATTCAGGTATAATCATGTGTTAGACCATTCAGGTATAATCATGTACTAGACCATTCAGGTGAAATCATGTATTAGACCATTCAGGTATAATCATGTACTAGACCATTCAGGTATAATCATGTATTAGACCATTCAGGTATTATCATGTATTAGACCATTCAGGTATAATCATGTATTAGACCATTCAGGTACAATCATGTACTAGACCATTCAGGTATAATCATGTATTAGACCATTCAGGTATAATCATGCACTAGACCATTCAGGTATAAATATGTTTTAGACCATTCAGGTATAATCATGTACTAGACCATTCAGGTATAATCATGTATTAGACCATTCAGGTATAATCATGTATTAGACCATTCAGGTATAAACATGTTTTAGACCATTCAGGTATAATCATGTACTAGACCATTCAGGTATAAACATGTTTTAGACCATTCAGGTATAAATATAAATTCGACCAGCCAGGTGTATTAGCATGCTCTAGGTTTCTCTAGTGTACTATTAGAAATTTTTTTAGGTACGATGACAACAATGTGACAACCGATGTGACAACCAATGTGACAACCGATTTGACAACAATGTGACAACAATGTGACAACACTTTGGGAAGATCTAAATAATAAACCAAAGTATTCTACACTTTTACTTTTCTTCTTATAACTTTGGAAATTATTTGGGACAACAAATGCCAGATCCATCTACCTTGAAATTCTTTGATGTAATGTATATTTAAACAAAACTGTTTCATACACATATATTTAAACAAAACTATTTCATACACATTTATTTGAACAAATCCATTTCATACAATCATTTCCATACCAGACTATTTCACAAAAGGCTATTCCATCTAAGTCTATTTTTATATAAGTTTATTTTACAAAACGTTTTGATTCATCTTCGCATGGACAATAATTATCATTAACCCTTTGAATCTGAGAACATAAAATATCACACCAAACAATAAAATTTAACTATTTATAAGAAACATATAGAAGACATTTTCCGTTAAAATTGGTTTAAATGAAAAATGTATTTCAGAAAAATTGAATTTTTGAAAAATATGTTGTCGAATTTAAAGTAAAATCATTAGCTTAACACAAAAAAAAACAAAACAAAACAAAAAAAAAAAAAAAAAAAAAAAAAACTTTAGCCATTTGTATTTATTTCTATAGTCAATAAAAATTTGGTTCTTCGTTTTTTTTTGTTTTTTTTTAAAAGGATTTTAGTTTAATGGCAGGTGAGTTTCACTTAAGTAATAAATAAAGAAATAATATTTAAAAGTAAAGTTACAAACTCAGATCTGCTCATTAATTTACACTGGAAGTAAAAATAAGTGAGAAAATAAATGTAATAACATTTACAACACACAAAATGTAACAACTAACAGTTACAACATGCAATTAACTGTAACAACATACATTTTACAGTTACAACATCTAGGCTAAGACTATGCCAACAAAGTTTAAGATATGATTTGCAAATGTTCTGTTAAAGTAAATACAAACACATACATGCAGAATACTACAGAACAAAGGTAAGCAATTATTTGTATGTCGTGTTAAGAGAATTGGCTTTTGTCCTTTGAGCTTTGATAAGTGAATTATTGAACAAGGAAATAAAACATCCCTTATCAATCAGAAAATTATTGAGCATAATTAATAATTAAAATTATGTAATTATGTAATAATGATGTAATTAAAAAATTCTAATGTTTTTTGTTTTTTTTTAAAGTAATACGATTCCTTTAATTAATATGTGTGAAGATTTACGAAGGGGAGGGGGTTACAAAACAAAGTAAAAACATTTGTATGTCTTTATATGTTAGAAATTAAAATTTTTAAAACTTGCCTTAACATTTTTTTTAAAAAAACGAAAAAAAAAATAGACACGATTTAAAAAAAACAACAAAACAAAAAAAACAAGAAGGAAAGCAATAATAATTGAATAAGTAGACCTAAATAAATGCAGACTGAATGCCTGGCGTGCTCGCTTCTCCAAGACTTTCTTTTGGGAGGTCTTCCAGTGGAGCGCGAGCTTTGGTTGGGAAATTCCCACTCTATCCTGCGTAATGACTCTACTTGATAAAACGCGCAAGACATTGGCAGCCGGTCTGATACCGTGATATTAATGAGGAAAATACCTGCACCATGCCAATGACTCTATTGTAGCTCATATCTGAGCTGGAAAGAATGATATATTTGATGATTTTCTGCTGAAAACTGTTGAATTATTTGGCAGTATGGTATAATTTTTAAATTCTCTCTTTTTTTTAAAAAAAAATTATTTTTATTTTTTAAATTTTTGTTTCTTTTTTAGAAACCTTGAACGTGTTTAAATGACTCCACACATTAAAAACTACTTTAATAAAGCTGATGACCCTTGTCCAGCCAAGTTCAAGGTTTTATGTCTAAACAGCACATTTGTCCTGATGGCCCCCGAACCCATACCTACATCTAAGTAAACCTTATGTACGAAACTGTATTCGACCTTCACCCATGGTCTTATAACACGACTGTTTTTATCCATGGATATATATACACAATCCATCCATCCGTGTGCACCCTCTTGCACCCCAGACGGCTGCTGGTGCAGTGCCAAAATAACAGCAGTAGCAGAATTACTAGAAGCTGCGTTTCGGCAATAAAAAAAAAGTGCTTAAACCCATCCTCCTCGCGCCCCCACCCCTACACGGTGTAACAAGCGTATTGCCACTCAAAACCTAAAAATTTTTTATGAGTTTGGGGGTAGGAGGACTGTCCATAGTTGGTACCATCACATACACGTATCTTCGTTTATGGGTGTATTCAAACTTTAATTTTAATGGTTACAAAAAAGGCGAAATGAGATGTTGAGGAACTCGCAGCGTTCTTCATTCGCCAGAATCAATTGGCGAGTAAATATCAAGCTGTCTGCCAAAACTCCCCCTCCCACCACCCCCAACGCCCCCCACAGAACCCAGCGTGACGAAATCTTCAAGACAAGCCGACCAGAAGATGCTGTGATTTCTTGGTTTGTAACGGCAACACTAACAAAATCAATTTTCGATTTAAGATAANCTCCCCGCCCCGAGCGCTTAGTCATTCTTCTAGGTGGCATACATGCCGGCAAGCATTTTTTTTTGTGTCTGGGAGGTGGGGGGGGGCAACGAGTGGGGACGGGGGTGTGGAGGGGGAACAGACGATGGTGATTTGTGAAGAGTTATTTGGAAGACTTTCAAACCGCCTGCAAGGGTTTTTGCTTGGTTTGCTGGTGTCTGGTAATCGAATTAAGGCCTAACCTCTCTTATATCTGAGGCCTAACCTCTCTTCGTCTGAGGCCTAACCTCTCTTATGTCTGAGGCCTAGCCTCTCTTAGTCTGAGGCCTAACTTAATCCGATGCCTAGCTTAGTATGCGGCCTAACCTCTCTTAGTCTAAGGCCTAACTTAGTCTGAGGCCTTACCTCTCTTAGTCTAAGGCCTAACTTAGTCTGAGGCCTAACTTAATCTGATGCCTAGCTTAGTATGTGGCCTAACCTCTCTTAGTCTAAGGCCTAACTTAGTCTGAGGCCTTACCTCTCTTAGTCTAAGGCCTAACTTAGTCTGTGGCCTAACCTCTCTTAGTCTAAGGCCTAACTTAGTCTGAGGCCTAACTTAATCTGATGCCTAGCTTAGTATGTGGCCTAACCTCTCTTAGTCTAAGGCCTAACTTAGTCTGAGGCCTTACCTCTCTTATTCTGAGGCTTACCCTCCCTTACTCTGCTACCAATGACCGGGGCTTTTGGGCCCTTTTATTAAGTTTTAAAATGTTTTACATACTGTACGTAGAATGGTCTTGTTTTATTTTCTAAACAAGTTTTGTTACACATTTCCCGTATCAAAAAGGCCAACTCACCGAGCCCGTGTCCATTTCACTTGTTTATAATCTTAACATTTTAATTTAACAGTCTGAGGTCTTTTAAAGACGATGAGCTATAAATGTACTACAAGTGAGCAATAAATGTGGTATAAATGAGCTGTTAATGTGCTATAAATGAGCTGTAAATGTGCTGTAAATGAGCCCTAAAAGTGCTATAAATGAGCTGTAAATGTGCTATAAATGAGCTGTAAATGTCCTATAAATGAGCTGTAAATGTCCTATAAATGAGCTGTAAATGTGTTATAAATGAGCTGTAATTGTGCTATAAATGAGCTGTAAATGTGTTATAAATGAGCTGTAAATGTGCTATAAATTAGCTGTAAATGTCCTATAAATGAGCTGTAAATGTGTTATAAATGAGCTGTAAATGTGCTATAAATCAGCTGTAAATGTCCTATAAATGAGCTGTAAATGTGCTATAAATGAGCTGTAAATGTCCTGTAAATGAGCTGTAAATGTGATATAAATGAGCTGTTAATGTGCTATAAATTAGCTGTAAATGTGCTATAAATGAGCTGTAAATGTGTTATAAATGAGCTGTAAATGTGTTATAAATGAGCTGTAAATGTCCTATAAATGAGATGTAAATGTGCTATAAATGAGCTGTAAATGTGCTATAAATTAGCTGTAAATGTGCTATAAATTAGCTGTAAATGTGCTATAAATGAGCTGTTAATGTGCTATCAATGAGCCCTAAATGTGCTATAAATGAGCTGTAAATGTGCTATAAATTAGCTGTAATTTTGTGACTTCTGGCACAAATTGTTGTAAGGCAGCTAGGGACAAAAACAAAAAGTAACTGGTATAAAAACTATCGAAGGTTAATGAAAATGTATCATCCATGTACGGAGTTCACAAAACAAAATGTAAAATAAAAAGAAGTCATAAAATATTGCAATAACAATGTCATATACATTTTTATTAACATTATATTTCATTTAATTGAATCATCTTTGAAAAAAAAATCATTAAACAAAAATAGTAAACCATTATACATCATAAAACATTTCTTAGAGAATTTTTAATGGCCTAGTTGTGAAAATGTGACCTAACAAAATTAATGACAATGGCAAAGAGGTCATGGAAATGAGATGAATATCATCCTTCTGAACATGATAAATCCTTGTATTCAATGTCCTTTCATCCTCACATTCTCCAAAATGCTCACCATATGTCATCATGATATGGACTGAATTCGATTTTTAAAAATATTTTTTTGTTTAGTTTTTTTAATAAAGTTAATTCTTGTTAAAAAAATATGAAATAAATTAAATATATCAATGAACTACAAGGTAGTGGATCTTGCATTACAGATAAATAAACTGAGGTGGCACTTAATGGCTCAGGGTCGCTTTCAGAATCTAACATCTTCATAATGGGCAACTGCATCACTTTCAACCCAAGTAAGTTCTTATTTCTTCTCTAGCTTCAGAGAAATGTTACGGTATGAATCAATCAAATATATTGATCGTTTTTACGTACATTTAACAATAAAAAAAAAATGTTCCCAAAGAATTAGAAGTCATCGAAGTTTCCTGGTTACTTGAGGTGTTGATGTCGTGGGTTGGGTGGGTGGGGGTGGGGGTGGGGATTATAAGCATCGAAGAGTGAGCAGTTACAGTAATAAATAAAATAAATAAATAATACTCATATATTGAGACTTTGAAAGCGGCCCTGACCAAAAAGGATATTGTTAAATCAACATTTAACAGACATAGAAATCATTGTATATAACATATTTCACCAGAGAGAAAAATTAAATTAGAAAAAAAAAATTATAACTCAAAAAAGCAACATGATAAAGTACATAATACTATTTGACAGAACTGTGACCGTGTACTGATGGTTAGGAACATGTTTACTGGATTTTTGTGGCTGTAAAACTCTCTTTTGTGAAGGGAAACTATAACTGTAAACTTGTCAGGGTAAACTTGTAAGGGTTAATTAGTAAGGGTTAATTAGTAAGGGTAAATTTGTAAGGGTAAATTTGTCAGGGTAAAATTTTCAGGGTACACTTGTCAGGGTAAACGTGTAAGGGTTAACTTGTAAGGGTAAATATTTAAGGGTAAACTTGTAAGGGTAAACTTGTAAGGGTAAATTTGTAAGGGTAAATTTGTAAGAGTAAATTTGTAAGAGTAAATTTGTGAGGGTAAACTTGTAAGGGTAAACTTGTAACCTTGCGATGTTTAAAATGTACACAATGTATGGTTCACTTTCTTTATTCGTTATTTTGCCCTGAAGAGATTGTTTAATTTTAGTCCAGGTATTTGGTTTATGTTTGGCGCCAGACTTGTTTGGGTGACTACATTAAATATAATAGAGTGGTTCGGTTTCTTTCCGTTGTAAGCATCCGCAGATCATTTAAAATAGTGCGACATGTCATCTCTATACAAAAGCTTCTCAAATAGCAAGGATTTGTCTGAATTTATTCATTGGTTGTAGCCAATTGAAATCCTATTCTCAAAAATTTGACTATGTGATTGCGATTGTGATTGCAGTGTTGGTTGCATAAAAAAAAAATGAGATGAGGGCAAATTAAATTAGTAGAACAGAGAGCTCGACAATAAACGACAGGAATTTTGAGAGTTAGCAAAAGGGTGGTAGAGAGAGAGGGAGAAGAGAAGAGAAGAGAGAGAGAGAGAGAGAGAGAAGAGAGAATAAATAATTAGGTAACCAACAACAGTAGTTATCATTTGAACCTAAAATAAATAAATTACATAAAATACAAGACCATGTCAATAAATAAATATGTACATCAGTATGGGGTGTCTCATAAAAACTTCTTTGGACCTTGGATGTGTTTATATTGGCCAAAAAAAAAAAAAAAAGAACTAAAATTCATCATTTGGTCACAAACAAAGCAAGTTGCAGGAGATGTGTCAAGTAGCTTAATGAGATATCATTTGCCTACGCACACAGCGCGCAATACTTGATTTATGCACCAGTGCTAAATGGTGGCATTTTTTGGAGTGAACACTTTTTTAAATAGGTCATTCCAGTATGTCATATGATAAAATTATGTACAAACAAATACATCATATGTGCAGCATTAACAACGAAAACAATGGAAAAACAATAGGATGCGTGTTATAATACACAAAGCCATATTAAAACTGTATGTACATCATAACCTATAAAAACACCACATGGTACATTCAAATAATTGCTCGCCTTCATGCTGTGTACGCCTGCATGATAAAATAACGGAAGAAACAAAACCCAACTAAGACGGGGGTGATACCAATAACGAAGTCATTGATTTCTACATCTTAAGTCCAATTCATGGCCCAACATGTGAACATATTGTGTGCACATATTGTAAGTAGGAATAAATAAGAAACAATTTGTACACTATGAACTATGTCATCAGATCTGACTAGTAAAAGAAATAAATTAAACTCACAAACACTGAAAACTTATTGCAACACTTTACCCAGGGTTAAATACCAGTATCTCTAGATGAAATAGAACAAGAACATTTGGAGTTCTAGATGAATTATAATAAGTACATAGGAAGTCTATATGAAATTGATCAAGACCTTTTAGAACTCCGGACTAAATAGATCAAGAGTTTTTGGAACTCCAGATGAATTATTTCAGAACTTTTGGAGTTCTAGATGAAATATAATAAGAACATTCGATTTCTAGATGAAATAGAGCAATAACATTTGCAGTTCTAGATGAAATAGAACAAGAACATTGGTGTTCTAGATGAAATAGAACAATACCATTGGTGTTCTAGATGAAATAGAACAATACCATTGGTGTTCTAGAATCTAGATGAAATAGAACAATAACATTGGTGTTCTAGATGAAATAGAACAAGAACATTGGTGTTCTAGATGAAATAGAACAATACCATTGGTGTTCTAGAATCTAGATGAAATGGAACAATAACATTGGTGTTCTCGAGGAAAGATAACTCAGTAATACCAAGCATCAAGAACGTGATTGGCTGCAGTGTAAATTAAGTTCATTGAACAACAACAACAACAGCAGCAGCTACAACAACAACAACAGCAACAACACTAGGACATTGTTCCGTATCTCAAGTCATTATATAGAAAGACGGTGGCGCTGGTTATCATTACTATAGTGTTATTAGGCTGTACTAATGTTCAAATGTTTAAAAGTTACGCCTTACACACACAGGCAAAGTCCTTATGGATGTCACAGTTTGTTTCAATCTTTATAACTTTAGTCACACGGGTTCCATTTAGTTTTTAACCCTATTATTTTTGTGGGTAATTTAATTAACACTAGAAGCACGCCAGTTATTAATTTAGTTAGTTTCCCCTTATCACTGCTAGCGGGCACACTGACATCTTGAAGTGTGTACGAATGCAATCATGTCACACAATCATGTCACACGATCATGTCACACGATTATGTCACACAAGCCTGTCACACGATCCTGTCACATGATCATGTCACACAATCATGTCACACAATCATGTCATAATCATGTAGCACAATCATGTCACACTATAATGTCACACAATCATGTCACACAATCATGTCACACGATCATGACACAATCATGTAACACAATCATGTAACACAATCATGTCAAACAATCATGTGACACAAACCTGTCACACGATCCTGTCACACAATCCTGTCACACAATCCTGTCACACTATCATGTCATAATCATGTAGCACAATCATGTCACACAATCATGACTCATTCATGACACACAATCATGTCAAACAATCATGTCACAAGATCATACCACACAATCATGTAACACTATCATGTCACACAATCATGTAACACTATCATGTCACACAATCATGTAACACAATCATGTCACACAATCATGTCACACCATTATATCATCAAACAGATGAAAATTAAACTCCAAAAAAAAATAATTGTGTACGTATTGTCTCCACATTCTTATATTACCACCATCCACTAAAATGTATGATTGGAAATAGTTCTCTCATAAAACACACAACTTTCATTCATAAACATTAGAAATGTTAAGTAAGTTGCTATAGCAACTGAGGTATACAAAGCGTTGACTTCCGATTATATTTAGGTCTTCATCATGGAATTACAGCTCAGTTTTTAACCTTGGACATAACTTCAAGGCCGGATCAACAGTGATAAATAACAACACAGTCGGGGGTGGGGGGTATATGGTACAGGTCATCTGATCTCAAGTCTTCAAAGCAACAAAATGGTCATTTCTCTTTCTCTCTCTTAATATCATTATTTCTCTTCCTTTCTCTCTCTCTCTCTCTCTCTGTCTGTCTCTCCCTATTTCTCTTAATCTCTCTCTGTCTGTCTCTCTCACTCTTCCCCCCCTCTCTCTCTCTCTCCCTCCCTCCCTCTCTCTCTCTCTCTCTCTGTCTGGCTAGTTTATTGCACTCACAGCTAGAGGAGTGGCCAATAAATAGTTTATATCAAAATTGCACATTCAGGCAGAGACCGAACATTTAAGACGGCTTCGTCAAAAACCGAAACCACTGAAAGTTTGGACGCTCCGAATATCTATTTACAAGTCAGTTAGTTCACTTTCACTGTCAACAGGTTGCGGGGCATCCATGAATTCAGTTAGATTTTGTTGGTAGCATTTATAAAAAAAAAATTTTAAAATTAAAAAACAAACAAAAAAAACCATAGTTGTTAAGTTCTGGTCTGGCACGGACTAAAGTAGATTCACTAGGCTCAGACATTTTCATTGTTTTCATGTTATTTTGTACACTACACTTTACGTCAGTATCTCAAGTAGGATCAGTAAGAGCAAGGCAGAGTAGACACTAATTCTTCTTAAATGTTTCAAATGAGCAATGAATTGTGTAGTCAAAGGTTTTTGAAATAAGATACTCGGGTGTGTAAAACATTTGAGTGCATGTGGAAAGTGATCTCCCAATCATGTACTGTTCTATTTGTCCATTCAGTCACGAATGTAGCACCACAAGAAGAATGAAAATGTTACGAGAAAATAGAATGAGAAGCACATACCGGGATTTCCCACTTGCAACACATAGCAGCCATTCAGTAAGGTACAATGTCTTGTAAAAATAGTAAAATCAAAGTAAACAAGATCTGACTAGATTACTAGTCGCTAGAAGACAAATGTTTGCAGATCATAAGCGTTATCAAGAGGACCGCTGTGTGTCGCCTGGGCCCACCTACCAGACGTTGGTTAGTAAGGCAACAGTTAATGAAATGCTAGTGATCAATTTATAAAATCTGATGGAATCATTGTATAAACATCCCTGAATAGTTTGGACACGTATGCTAGTGCCTTTACCTTATATGGCTAGCAGCCCCCCACAAGCTCATGAGCACTGACTGTTTGAAAAGTGCTGTTAAATGCACCGACTGTTTTAGAAGTGCTGTTACACAAATGCACATTTTTGCGAGGCTTCTATTTCTTACAAATAATCGATTACTTTGTCATCGTCTATCGGCTAGCGTCCCCGCGAACGAAGCAAAAGGCACAAAAGCACAGAGAGAAAGATTAGGGCCCCACAGTGTCCAGGGGCTGACTGGGAGTTAGGGGTACCTTTGCACTCCGAGTCCTGGAAACTGTGGCCCTTGAGACAGTCACAGCGGTATGAGCCTGGTGTGTTGGTGCAGACGGTATTGGCGCTGCAGTGATGTCCCTTGGGCCCGCCAGAAACCTTGCATTCGTCGATATCTGGAAAGGAACAAAAAAAATTTTTTAAAAATAAATCTTAGCTGATACAACATGTTTTATAAATAGAGAATTACGAAGCAGTTCAGTAAAGTTTTCACTAACTTGTATTCACTTCTTTGATATTAAAGGGAGGAGGGGGGAGGCGGCGGCTAGAGAAAATTAACAAAAGGAAACAAACAAGGTAGAGGTAGATATTTTCTGCCAACTCAGCACAAAGTACAGCGAGCAGACGAGCAGTAATACGTCACCATGGGGGTGCCTTCAAAATGAACTGTTTTTTTCTTCTTTTTTTTCTATTATTCTTATGAATACGAAACAGGGCGGGAGGTGGGTTCGATAAACAAATCCAGACTATCTTAGAACAGAATGACACAATGTTTCATAAAATGTTATATATATATATGTATTTACATATATATATATATATCTTGAGACTCTAGTTAACGTCATGAAAGTTAAGATCCATTATAAAAACTGTTTTAAATATTTCCTTTTGAATTGACAAAATAAAAAATTTGAGAGTAACCGCTTCCATTTTTTCTTTCAGCAAAGAGCTCCACCTCCGCTAGAATGTTTGTTCTATACAAGTGGTTGGTACAAATAAAATGAGGAGGGGGATTTCTAGACAGGAGGTGGTTTCTGAAACGGAAGTGCAGTGTGCGCAGGCGCTGCGTCATCGCCACAGGTAAACCGAGGTAGCGTCCCTTCAGAGTGAAAAGACGGTTCCGCTGGTATGAAAGTTTTGTTCGTATAGCTCTGTTTCACTCTGTCAACTCGCTGGATGGAGATCATTGAGACGAGGCGTGATTGAGTTTAAAAACATGTTTGTTTTTGTGTGTTTTTTAGGTGTTTTTTGGTCTTGTGTTTTAAAGTGTGCAGTCTCAGACTGAAAACGCCCATTTGGAAACGAAACAAAACAAAACAAAAAATAATTGAAAAAATCCAGCGTTTTAAGCAGGAGATATTATTGTTTAGTCCCAAGTGTTAGCATGAAAATGCAAGTATATTATTCTAATGTAGTAGACAACCGATTAATATACTTTTACCAGGCTAGTTGCTTGGCATAACATTGTAGTTCTGACAGTATACTGTACAAGTCACAATATAAGACGATTTTTTTAAAGTCTCATAACCTCTATTTCTTTTAGGCCGTAGGGGGGTTCTAATGTTTCCATTAAAACATTCTCTGGCTAATAGACACTGACGGCGTCCAACCCTCTCCAGGTCAGGGGAGGACTTTCTTAACATTTTTATAGTGGCTTTTATCAGGTGATACTGTCGCAATATCTGTTTACGCCTTTTCCACTTACTTTTTTATAGGCCTGATTGCAGTCTCACCCCTCATCTTGTTTGATACCATTTTTACCACGTTTTTCTTAGTTTGCTTTCTTGTCTGTCTTTCCGGGGCAAAAATTGAATTCCTTTTTTGAACCACTTCTGATCATCCAATTTTGATGAAATTTTGCATGCATACTTGATTCACATGACAATTTAATATTTCATTAATTATAGTACTCAATTCTACTTAAATGAAAACTAAAAAGTATAAAATAAAAATATTTTTAAAAAAGTTTTAAAGATACCACGTTTTGTGAACTAAAAAGAAGAAAATAAACTAAAAACGTGGGGCGCATTCGGCTGAAATTAAATGAAGTATCATATATAGACTGTGGAGGAATTTGAAACTGAAAAGTTTAATGTAATAGCATTAATAGACCATTAAATGAAGTATCATATATAGACTGTGGAGGAATTTGAAACTGAAAAGTTTAATGTAATAGCATTAATAGACCAAATTTCAGCCGAATGCNTGTCTTTCCGGGGCAAAAATTGAATTCCTTTTTTGAACCACTTCTGATCATCCAATTTTGATGAAATTTTGCATGCATACTTGATTCACATGACAATTTAATATTTCATTAATTATAGTACTCAATTCTACTTAAATGAAAACTAAAAAGTATAAAATAAAAATATTTAAAAAAAAGTTTTAAAGATACCACGTTTTGTGAACTAAAAAGAAGAAAATAAACTAAAAACGTGGGGCGCATTCGGCTGAAATTAAATGAAGTATCATATAAAGACTGTGGAGGAATTTGAAACTGAAAAGTTTAATGTAATAGCATTAATAGACCAAATTTCAGCCGAATGCGCCTGACTTTTTTAGTTTATTTTCTTCTTTTTAGTTCACAAAACGTGATATCTTTAAAACTTTTTTTAAAATATTTTTTTTAAAACTAATTTTCTTTTACGTTAGTTTGGTTTGGGGTTAGGGTTAGGATTAGGGTTAGGGTTATAGCTTGGTTTACGACTTGTTACACATTGATCATCAACCGGAGTCTCTTAATCGAATAATTGATCATAGACGTAGTCAACTTTTGAAAGACGAGCCAAAGATGCGGATGGATGCATTCAATGGTCTAGTATCGATGGTATCCGGTCTAGTATCGATGGTATCCGGTCTAGTATCGATGGTATCCGGTCTAGTATCGATGGTATCCGGTCTAGTATCGATGGTATCATGTCTAGTATCGATGGTATCCGGTCTAGTATTGATGGTATCCGGTCTAGTATCGATGGTATCCATGAATGGCTCAATCTTTAATGGTAATGTACTCGAATGAAATGGTATAGGAGAGTGTAGTGTGTAAACAGAAATGAAGGACTAGAAATGAATACATTTTTTAAAAAAGTTAGGGAGGTAGAAATTTAAAAAAACTTGGTAACTTTAAATTAATGATAAAAGTAGGCGTGGCCAATGGACAATGTTTATGCCAAGCTCAAGGTTTTTGGTCCATGAACTCGTGTGCTAAGTTTCAATCATCCATTTTTCGGACTTTTTTTTTTCTTCAAAATTTGCTGCACAGTAAGTCTTAACTGCTGCGCGGCGTCTGTAAAATATCAATGTGGCCGGGCAGCTTAAAGGGAACATTGTTCGAGGAGCATAATACAAGAAGATGAACCTGGAGCTTCCAGAAGTCAAAGAACAGCATGAGACGGCAATTAAAGAAAACCTCCATTTCGTTATGAATGACTAAGAGGGGCAAGGCAAAATATGTCTTCTGGCTGTCTGGCCAAGGATCAGACAGGTAGCCGTTGTGGGGTGGGGGTGGGGGGGGAGAGATCAGGTGTGGCTGAGGACGGGTACAGGTAAGATCCTAGGCCCGGCTTATGGCAGACGTTGAAGCAGCGTGCCGAAATAAGCCGGAAGTGAGGCCAGGGGGCTTCCTGTAGCGCCGACCGAGTACATCATGCCGATCAAACGTCACGTCTCACCAAGCCGAGGGTGAGCCGAGGGCCCGGAACTCTATCTCTGCATCACACTTTGCCTCAGTTCTGCTGTCGAGATTTCTCTTTGTATATTAAATATTCGCCTCTAAATCTTTCTTCAGCCCAACAAAAAAATCGTTTTTTGTTTTTTTCGTTTTTAAAAAAAAAACTTTTATATTTACCCAATTAAAAGCAAACGTAAGTCATAATTAATGCTCATGTGTTTTAAAGGGAAGCAACTTCAAATTGAAGGTTTTTTTTTTCAAAAACTTCCTCAAAACGGGTTAAATAATGGGGTAAATAATGGTTTTTAGCAGTAGAGAGTTATGAAACATCTTGATTGTGACTATGTTAAACAACATAAACTTACGGTTTGAAAATAATAAGACAAGAAAGAAAATACTAGCTAGTAAAGTGTAAATATACATATGGATATAGAGATAGATTTGACGTATGCACAATCGTTGGCCAATGAGATTAACTGTTTGCACAATAGCTGACCAATGAGATTTGATGTTGCACAATAGTTGAACAATCAGATTTGATGTTGCACAATAGTTGACCAATCAGATTTGATGTTGCACAATAGTTGACCAATGAGATTTGATGTTGCACAATAGTTGAATAGTTGACCAATCAGATTTGATGTTGCACAATAGTTGACCAATGAGATTTGATGTTGCACAATAGTTGACCAATGACATTTGACATTTGCACAATAGTTGACCACTGCAATTTGACATTAGCACAATAGTTGACCAATGAGATTTGTCATTTTCACAATAGTTGACCAATGCGATTTGACATTTGCACAATAGTTGACCAATGCGATTTGACATTTGCACAATAGTTGACCAATGAGATTTGACATTTTCACAATAGTTGACCAATGCGATTTGACATTTGCACAATAGTTGACCAATGACCAACTTTGTAGGCTCTGTTTTCTCCCATTACTTTCAGTTCATTCATATAGTACGTGAGAATGAACGTGAGAGTGAACGTGAGAGTGAACGTGAGAGTGAACGTGAGAGTGAACGTGAGAGTGAACGTGAGAGTGAACGTGAGAGTGAACTTGAGAGTGAACGTGAGAGTGAACGTGAGAGTGAACGTGAGAGTGAACGTGAGAGTGCACGTTAGAGTGAACGTGAGAGTGAACGTGAGAGTGAACGTGAGAGTGAACGTGAGAGTGAACGTGAGAGTGAACTGGTTGAAAGTTGAGACTTGAGAGAAGCACAGCTGAGTATGTTGTGCTATGGAAGACACCTGGTCCAGTTTGAACCAAGTGAGGGCAGGTCTCCAGTGGAGATATGCATAGAGGAAACACAAGTCACATGAACCAATGTCACATGAACCAATGTCACATGAACCAACGGCACATGAACCAACGTCACATGAACCAACGGCAGGTCTCCAGTGGAGACTTGTATAGAGGAAACATACGTCACATGAACCAACGCCAGGTCTCCAGTGGAGACTTGTATAGAGGAAACATACGTCACATGAACCAACGGCAGGTCTCCAGTGGAGACTTGTATAGAGGAAACATACGTCACATGAACCAACGGCCTTCGTTGGAGACATGTATAGAGGAAAGATACGTGGCATTAACTAAGCAAGAGTATGTAGATCTATGTATTTGAAAGATCTACAGAAAAATTATTTTTGAAAAATTAAGTCTTTAAAAACAACTTTTTTTGTTGAAGAACTGTAACCCTTACCTTGACAATTGTGGCCATCGCCGTCATATCCGGCCTTGCAATGACAGGCGTACTTGGTCGCCAGATTGACACAGGAAGCGTTGCTATGACAGTCATGTCCCAAAGAACAGAAGTCAGTTCCTGCAATGACAAAAATGGCCTGACGTTTAAATTTCTCATTGTGAAATATGACGAGCTTTAGTTAATGATATTAAATTTGCATATTAAATTTAATTTACAATAATGAGCAAATAAAAGGAGAAGTTATTTAGAATGCAGAATAATCACAAATGTGTATTGATTACTTTGTCCACATCAATTTTTCAGGATTTGGTTTTAGATTCCAATAAGGTAAAAGTCATCCATTAAACAAACTCCTTTACAGAAGGTATCGTTGACATTAGTTCCATTTGTTTATTTGCTTTAAGGTTAATGTTTTTAAAGGTTTCTAGCTTAAAAAGTTTTTAATTAAAAAAATGTATTCGGTTCCCATTTTAATTTGTTCTTCTGTAAGTGACCACAACTATGCTCTGTAAATGACCACAACTATGCTCTGTAAATGACCACAACTATGCTCTGTCAATGACCACAACTATGCTCTCTCTTCTTTAGTTTGACCCCTCTTTTCTTACACCCCCCCTTTCCTTGATTACTTCCCACCTTCTTTTGTGCCACCCTCCCATATCACCGCTATGTCCTCATAGTTGAAGCATGTGCAGAAAATTGTCTGTGCTATTTTTCAATTTTATCTCTGTACGAGGGAAACTAATCTTACAATGTTATATTCCATCAGAACAAAACACAAAAATAACTTGAAATCTTTGAAATTTAAATTCTAACATTTTAAAAGTTTAAAATTATCATTGAAAGATAAGTCAAAGAAAAAAAAAAGATTTTAATCAGCTCTATCTGTTCCTGAGATTATACTGCATGGACATGGATATAAATTCCTGGAGAGATAGGGCCGACTTAGACATACCCAGACAGTCACAGACAGACCCAGACAGTCACAGACAGACCCAGACAGGCTCAGACACATCCAGACAGACAGCCACAGAGAGACCCAGACACATCCAAACAGACCCAGACATGCTCATACAGACCCCGACAGGCTCAGACATACCCAGACAATCACAGACAGACCCACCCAGACAGCCACAGACAGACCCAGAGAGACTATATCCCATGTTGTATCCCCACAGAAAGACCCCCATAGACCCACACTAAGACCCCCGTAGACCACCCAGAGAGGCTGTATCCCATGTTGTATCCCCACAGAAAGACCCCCATAGACCCACACTAAGACCCCCATAGACCACCCAGAGAGACTGTATCCCATGTTGTATCCCCACATTTAGACCCCCCATAGACCACCTTGATAGCACACTTTAATACATGACGTCACACTCCTTGTTTCTCCTGTGAGGAGTTTCACAGAGCTACGAACGTCCAATGGGTGAACAGGTTCAATTCATCCACAACAAGAAGTTTGTATTTTTTATGTCTGGTATCCAAAGATAACAACAAAGTGGGCGCAATCTTGTTGTAAGTTCAATCTTCTATCAGAATGCTGTTTTGGGTGTGTTGGGGGCCAACAAGTTCAAGAACAAGAAATATTTGTGTTCAAGGCTAAGTGCTGACCTTTGCAGACGGGACAGCATTCTCCATGAACTGATATCCTGTCAGACTCCGGACAGTTCAGAGGTGGACACTGTTTCTTGACATCTAACTGGTTGCACTCCATGACAGCATTCTAGAACATACATTTTAGAAATATATTCAAATAAATAATTTTAAAAAAGATTTTTAATGAGTTTTTGCCTACAGAAATTAAAATAAAAAACCTCAGTATTTTCATTTTATTTAGAATTTCTTTAGAGAAACAAAACGAGAAATCAGTCAAAGATTTTTATCAAATTTAAGGAAAATACAGTTGTGTTTTACTATCATGAAGTAGAACCTTTTCTAAAAGACAATGAATGAGGTTAGGGACGTAAATAGATGCCAGATGGTTTATATTACAAGCGGTGACGTATTGAGGTGTTTGTATGTAGTTTGGACTTACCACACAGGTACAGGTGACACACACTGCGGGGTTGGTGCTTTCACCGTGGTCATAGTACTTGCCGCTGTAGTAGCAGGTAGCTGCGAGGAGGGATGCAGGGGTGGGGGAGGAAGAGAGAGAAATGATTTTTATTTTAACACACTGATGAAAGGGACAAGTTTCGGTAATACCTTTACTTATCATAAATACTTCTTGTTCAACTACACTGATTGCTCGACAGACTTTTTCACACAATCTTGCAATGTGCTGTCACACAATCTTGCAATGTGCTTAACTGATGATAAAGTCAAGAAACCTTTTTACAATCATTTGCTACACGTCACTACAACGGATCAAAGAGAATGCGTTATTGAGCGGCCATTACCATTGGCCGCCCCCCCCCCCACACGCAAAGAATAGATAATGTTACCACTGACTCCTCCCCCCCCCCCAACTGATGACTCTCCGAGTCTCCGCTTAAACCTGAATCGTGTCCCGAGTTCCAGAACAGGAAACCTGACCCCCTGAATTATTGAGTGGTAAGCGCCATGAGGACATCAGGACATGAGGACATCAGGACAGCCCCAGGTGTGTTGGGCAGACGTTTAACTTTTAAAAAAACTCATTTCATTTAAAGGACTGTGAGGCTAGTGAAACCAAACTATTGGTTGTCAGAATGACAAAGCTGATGTGCTGGTGCCGACACAAGAGATCTTGTAATGGCTGGACATAATGCCACATGTGTGGTAGACAGCTCAGATAAAAACCATTATTAGTCCGTATGATGACAGGTGGATTTTGATCTGTGTAATCCAACAATACAGAGATAAAAATACGGTTTGAAAAGGGATTCTTCGTTGGTTATCCATATATCTGATTGCTTTGTGCCATGGGAGGTCATCGCGGGGTTTTAACACAAAAAAACGTGTACACCTCTGAAACTCAGAGAAAAGACACAAATGGTATACCGTCTCATCAAATGGTATACTGTCTCATCAAATGGTATACTGTCTCATCAAATGGTATAC
>MUZC01000060.1:181633-194547 GCA_002072015.1 Radix auricularia
GAGAGAGAGAGAGAGAGAGGGAGAGAGAGAGAGGGAGAGAGAGAGAGACAGAGATAGAGAGAGAGAGAGACAGAGATAGATAGAGAGAGAGAGAGACAGAGAGAGATAGAGAGAGAGACAGAGAGAGATAGAGAGAGATAGACAGAGAGAGATAGAGAGAGAGACAGAGAGAGATAGAGAGAGAGACAGAGAGAGATAGAGAGAGATAGAGACAGACAGAGAGAGAGAGACACAGAGAGAGATAGAGAGAGAGAGAGAGACAGAGAGAGATATAGATAGAGAGACAGAGAGAGATAGAGAGAGAGATAGAGAGAGAGAGACAGAGAGAGAGAGATAGAGAGAGATAGAGAGAGATAGAGAGAGAGAGAATAAGAGAGAGAGAGATAGAGAGAGATATAGAGAGAGAAAGAGAGAGATAGAGAGAGAGACAGAGAGAGAGAGAGACAGAGAGAGATAGAGAGAGAGATAGAGAGAGAGAGATAGAGAGAGAAAGATAGAGAGAGATAGAGAGAGAGAGAGAATGAGAGAGAGAGAGAGAGAGAGGGAGGAAGCCATCATAAAGCTCTGTCTTCTTATATTTTAGAGTCCTTCCTTGTACGAGTTTCCAAGAAACTAGCTTACCACACACCATTACCACACAGCAACCCCCACACACCACTACCACATAGCAACCCCCACACACCACTAGCACACAGCAACCCCCACACACCACTACCACACACCACATCCAATATAACCACCTGAAAGTAAAAATATAAAAAATCGTTCTTTTCTTTCTATCAAAATGTGGGTGGGCCTGAATTACATCCTTGACTTATCTCACCTGTATCATATCTACAGTACACCCTTGACGCATCCCACTTGTATGATATCTTAGCGTAAACCCTTGACTTATCCTACTTGTATCATATCTTACAATACACCCTTGACTTATCCACTTGTATCATATCTTACAATTCACCCTTGACTTATCCTACTTGTATCATATTTCACAATACACCCTTGACTTATCCTACTTGTATCATATCTTACAATACACCCTTGACTTATCCTACTTGTATCATATTTCACAATACACCCTTGACTTATCCTAATTGTATCATATCTTACAATACACCCTTGACTTATCCTACTTGTATCATATCTTACACTTCACCCCTGACTTATCCTACTTGTATTATATCTTACAGTTCACCCCTGGCTTATCCTACTTATATCACATCTTACAGTTCACCCCTGACTTATCCTACTTGTATCATATCTTACAGTTCACCCCTGACTTATCCTACTTGTATCATATCTTACAGTTCACCCTTGACTTATCCTACTTGTATCATATCTTACAGTTCACCCTTGACTTATCCTACTTGTATCATACAGGTAAGTTCATGAAATCTCTCTCTCACCTGCTTGATTCTGAAGATATCGCCAAAATTGTCCCCGCGTCCCCTAGCTCCTGCCTGATGGAGCATAAAAACGTGACGTCACTGTGGTCATTCAGTAGCCTCAGAGCTCTCTGGGTTAGTGCCCTTGGCACGGCGATGTGTCTGCTGGAAGCTGGAAAGAAAGGAACAACAACAAAAAAGTTAAAAACTTCAAGTTAACGTTTTGTACTTCTCCCGGTGGTTTGAACAGGTCTTCAGCCATGGGCAAATGGGGCAAAATGATAACTATTTGTTATTTTATGTGGGGTAAATTTTATGTGGGGTAAAATGATAACTATTTGTTATTGTATGTGGGGTAAAATGATAACTATTTGTTATTGTATGTGGGTTAAAATAATAACTATTTGTTATTGTATGTGGGGTAAAATAATAACTATTTGTTATTGTATGTGGGGTAAAATGATAACTATTTGTTATTGTATGTTTAGTGAATGGGGACCGATATTCCCCCTCACACTAGTGGACTATCACAGAAGCTATCTGTTGACTTTTAGTAATGTATCATAGGAGATCATGTTAACTTTTAGTAATGTATCACAGGTGATCTATGTTAACTTTTAGTAATGTATCACAGGTGATCTCTGTTAACTTTTAGTAAATGTATCACGGGAGATCTCTGTTAACTTTTAGTAAATGTATCACAGGTGATCTCTGTTAACTTTTAGTAAATGTATCACGGGAGATCTCTGTTAACTTTTAGTAAATGTATCACAGGAGATCTCTGTTAACTTTTAGTAATGTATCACAGGAGATCTATGTTAACCTTTAGTAATGTATCACAGGCGATCTCTGTTAACTCTTCGTTGTGTCATCTTAGTAGGCTTGGCCATGACAAAATAATTAACATTTACTATACCAACAATTCGGAAAACGCATTGTTACTTCTGTGTATATGCTGAAAAAAGGGTTTTCAGAAAACGATGCATAATTATTGTTGAATTACACGAAATATGACGTAAGGCAGAAGACCGATCTACGTGGCGCACAGTTGTCAAAGAGGGCGTCATAGTAGCCGAGGAGCGAAGAATGGAGGAGGCTGCAGACAGAAGAGCTAGGAGAAAGGCCAAAACATTTGGAAGAACAGAACTCGTGTGTAAAAACTGTGGCAAAGACTGTCACTCAAGGATACGACTGCGCAGCCACTCGAGAAAGTGCAACCCAACCCAACGGTTGATGCGCCGTCGTCTCGCGAGACATACAACCCAACCCAACGGTGATGCGCCATCGCCTCGCGAGACATACAACCCAACCCAACGGTGATGCGCCATCGTCTCGCGAGACGGAAGGGTGCCGATGACGTAATCCGGTCTGAGTAATTACAAACCACCTCTCCCTCGAGTACCCGTTATTTATGAAAACTAACACACTCGTTATTTTCAGACTAAGTTATGGGTGTACGAAACGGTTGCTGGTAACAATGTTACATATCTCCGTCTAAAGGGAAGTCTTAGAGTGGTTCATCTCCAATTAAAGAAATAGCATGCGGGGCTTTTATTTCTCCTTTGACGCCACTAATGACAGTTCGTCCCCATTGGCTCGGCGAGATTGCCACATGAAGGCATAGGGAAGATAAAAGGTTATGTTGTTAGCGGGGGTGCCCGCCCTTTGAAATCGGAAGAGGTATAGGATGAGTTCTCCACGTGAATTATCTGCCCTTATGGCATCAAGGGCAAAGGTTCTCTCACCTTCGGCCGAAAATTTTTCAGATACGGGGACTCAAGGGCGACCACCCAATGTTTGGTTTACTTATCATATTTTCTGTTGTCTAGCATCATTGCCACTTGAAAACAATCGTTACATTTTGGTTACATTCAGATACGTCACTTATTCATAAATATGGTATTTTATTTTAGATTTTCTATGTATGAAGCAAGGTGTTGGCCAAGCGCGTTGGTCGTGACATCCTGCATTCTGTTAAACTCTACTATACTGTTAAATAAATATTTTCAACTTTAATCTTGACCCAAATATGTTAGTAGACGAACGGGAGGCAAGCGATGGCTTCGCTCATGTGTTGTCTTTAATTGGACAATCTGCAGATACTAAATCTTTCAAACAATATGATCGGCTGCCATTACTAGACACTGGCCGCCTTTAAAACCCAACGGGGACCATGACATCATTAGTCACATGTACCAAACTCGAAGTTGAGTACCACACACAAGTGTATGAGCAGTTCTATCTATGAGGTACAAAGTAGGAAACCTTTGTTAAATTTAAATTTGTTACAAGAGAAAGATGAATGAAGTCGCATGGAAAAAAAGTTGAATCATCAAGGTAGCACCTGACCGAAGGTAGCATCTGACCCAAGGTAGCACCTGCCGAAGGTAGCATCTGACCCAAGGTAGCACCTGACCGAAGGTAGCATCTGATCCGAGGTAGCACCTGACCGAAGGTAGCATCTGACCCGAGGTAGCACCTGCCGAAGGTAGCATCTGACCCAAGGTAGCACCTGACCGAAGGTAGCATCTGACCCGAGGTAGCACCTGACCGAAGGTAGCATCTGACCCGAGGTAGCACCTAACCCGAGGTAGCACCTGACCCGAGGTAGCACCTGACCGAAGGTAGCATCTGACCCGAGGTAGCACCTGACCGAAGGTAGCATCTGACCCGAGGTAGCACCTAACCCGAGGTAGCACCTTACCCAAGGTAGCACCTTACCTGAAGTCGCACCTGGCCCGAGGTAGCACCTGACCCGAGGTAGCACCTGACCCGAGGTATGTACCAAACCAGCGGTTTAGAGCCCAAGGCAGCTCGAGTTTCCAGCCAGGTCTAATGAAACTGACAGTTATTGCCCGGCCTGAGATAAGGTAGCACGCCATGCAGATAGGCCAGGGGACACCCCAACAAGATAGCCACACCGGAACCAGATCTATTAGTAGGTTTTTATAGCTTCGGTGACTTTTAGTCCATTTACTGGTAATGTTTGTCAGGCATTTTATAAACTGAATTAGTGAGACATTTTATGAACTGGATTAGTGAGACATTTTACAAACTGAATTAGTGAGACATTTTATAAACTGAATTAGTGAGACATTTTATAAACTGAATTAGTGAGACATTTTATAAACTGAATTAGTGAGACATTTTACAAACTGGATTAGTGAGACATTTTACGAACTGAATTAGTGAGACGTTTTATAAACTGGATTAGTGAGACATTTTATGAACTGGATTAGTGAGACATTTTTTAAACTGAATTAGTGAGACATTTTATAAACTGAATTAGTGAGAAATTTTTTGCTAGTCTGCTAGGTGTTCATGTGGAATGTCATCCAGTGTGATAAATTTCTTCACTTACTACCCGCCCGTCTATTGCTGTAAACACTTGAAATGACAAAGACTTCAATGATCACACACGAAAATGATTTAGTTTCTGAATGTTGTAATATACGCTGAACAATGTTTCCGAATGTCTCCGTTTTAGCTGGACACCGTTCGCCGATGTTTTCAACTGTTGTATGAGCAACATTTTGGGGTAGAATCTCGGCACGGAGTGCTAGTGATAGCCAGAAATTGTCCATGGAAGAGTATGTTGTATTGCAGACAGCCATTGTTGTGAATTTGATAAATATATATATATATCGTATACACTCGATCTATAGCCAGTTCGTTCATAAGCCACCCCCCCCCCACACACATTACTTTGGAATATAATAGTATTACAAGTCTGTGACCGGCTCGTATGCCAACCCCAACAAATAATAGGACAGCTTAAATAAAATGGTGGGTAGATGTATGCCAGATTTTTTTAAAACTACAAGCTGAATTAGTCGATAAGATTGTTTACTTTTTTTTTTTTTGTTGTGGTTGAAGAACAAAGAGTAAAGAGATTTGATGAACAGAAAATGGATATAAATTTTATAGTATTCACTAGAGGGCTATTTATTTTATTAAAACGATAAACGAAAACGTTTTTATATTGCATATTAATAAAGTCAGTAAATGCAAACAGAAATGTTTCATCAGTCACCTATGACCCGCTCGTCTGCCGACACCCCCTCCACTCCACTAAACCTTTTCGCCTCGATTTTATAAAAAAAAAAAAAAAAAGTCGGAACGAGTATATACGGTAGCCATGTCTAGGAACGGACATGACGATCACCATGGAAACATACCAAACTGACTACCAAGAGTTCTGGACCTTGCTCATTTCAAACTTTATCGTGAGCTGATAAACGATTGAGTAAACACTCATTTTTATTTTTGATGCACAACTTCAAATATGTTAGACAGACGTGTAATGTTTTACTGACCTGCTGTACATCTCTGCCTAGCTAGAATAACCTTAGTTCATGAAATGCGACTTGGTGCACTGTGCTGTACCCAACGCCATGGAACCAATGCTGTTCCCCACGCCATGGAACCAATGTGTGCTGTTCCCCACGCCATGGAATCAATGTGTACTGTTGCCCACGCCCAGTAACCAATGTGTACTGTTGCCCACGCCGAGTAACCAATGTGTACTGTTCCCCCACGACAGTAACCTATGTGTACTGTTGCCCACGCCATGGAACCAATGTGTACTGTTCCCCCACGCCGAGTTCCCCACGCCTTGTAACCAATGTGTGCCGTTCCCCCACGCCGAGTAACCAATGTGTACTGTTCCCCCACGACAGTAACCAATGTGTACTGTTCCCCCACGCCATGGAACCAATGTGTACTGTTCCCCCACGCCGAGTTCCCCACGCCCTGTAACCAATGTGTACTGTTCCCCCACGCCGAGTAACCAATGTGTACTGTTGCCCACGCCATGTAACCAATGTGTACTGTTCCCCCACGCCGAGTAACCAATGTATATAAGTGGCACTAATGAGATTAATGACCGTGTGATTAGCGACCTTAATTTTGGGGGAAATAGTAATATACCTAGTCTGAAAACAAACCAGACGAATAAATATATGTCCTACATCTGCTTGGGGGCCATCCATAATGTACGTCACGCTATTTTAGACCATTTTAACTCCCCACTCCCCCTGTCACAAACTGTCAAAAATCTCAGCCACACCCCCGTTAAGTTCGTCACACTTTCGAACAAAAATAATCTTTTTTTTTATTAATAACACTTTTAAATTTTAATATAAAAACACCTTGACGTAACACATGGCCGGACCCCCCCCCCCCCCCCCCCNCCCCCCCGGTCACAAACTATTACACTTTATTACACCCCCTCCCCACCCTCTGGAGCGTGATGTATGTTATGGACGGCCCTATATAAATATAGGTGTTAAATTTGCTAATAAATATTTGTGGTAAATCAGCAAAATTAAAATATAGCAACTGAGAATGTTTGCAGAAATAATTACCGTTAACTTTTTTCTTTTCGTTTTTGGTTTTAAACAAGATGTCAAGTTTGATGTCATGCCACTTGTCATTAACTCATCTTCTATGACATGTCATCTTACAAGAATTGAACTTACAAGATATTGTTATATGTGAGAGTCGTGAGGGAATAATAATAATAAAACATGTCTTCTAAGAAACCAAATTTGTATTGTGATCATAACGTCTCCTGGTCTATAGACACATGTCTGCATATATTTCTGCACAATGGCGTCCCAGGCTTTTCACATTATGCGATCTTTTGATTTTAACCTGTTAGCCTTGACCTTTGCTGCTGTCACTTGACCCCGCGTCCACACTCACCATTCCAATGAATGAGGGATCGATAGGCCAATAGATGGCAGGGGAAGGGGATAGCCGAGGTCACCGTGACCTAAGGGGCTGCAATGCGGTAAGCTCCAATATCGTGCTGGACGCATACATTTCCCCTCGCAGACGACAGTGACGTAATCTCATGGAAAATTCCAATTAACGTGTTCCAGGTTTAGATTACGTCGTAAATTTGTGACGAGGGGGGAGCGGGGCGCGAGAGGGAGCGGGGGCGAAAGGAGTTTTCCCACCGAAGGGAAAATTTACATTCTTTCTTGAAATAGGGGAAAATAATTCCTAGACATGAAAATAAATCAGTTTAATAAAGTGCTTATCCAGAATCTCAAAAGAGGATTCAACATTAGAGGCTTTATTTGTAGCTTTCTTGCAATCTTAAAGCGGAACGGAGTCATCTTTCTGTGTGCATTACATAATATCTCAGTGTGCATTACATAATATCTCAGTGTGCATTACATAATATCTCAGTGTGCATTACATAATATCTCAGTGTGCATCTCATAATATCTCAGTGTGCATTACATAATATCTCAGTGTGCATTACATAATATCTCAGTGTGCATTACATAATATCTCAGTGTGCATCACATAATATCTCAGTGTGCATTAAATAATATCTCAGTGTGCATTACATAATATCTCAGTGTGCATTACATAATATCTCAGTTTGCATTACATATCTTAGTGTGCATCACATATTTCAGTGTGCCTCACATAATACCTCAGTGTGCATTACATCTTAGTGTGCATCACATGATATCATCACATGACATCTTGGGTTAACCGAGTCCAGTGCAACAACTTCATGAAATATCTGACGTAGTTCAGTGATTCATAACGTTGACTTTTGGTGTAAGCCAGTCTCCAGTCTGTACCAAAAACCCGCCTCGTGTCGACTGCCTCTAATGGCCCGGAGCCCGGACAACGAGCTGCAGTTCTCTGATGTGAGCCTGGAGACGAGGCAGAGTCGAGTTGTCACCCCTCATGTCTCCATTCATTTCCGGCCATCTCACGCATGGCGGTTAAACACAGGATCGATACCATTTCAAACAGGTTCAACGTCGACAAGTGGTTAACGAGGAATCGATACTTGGCATTTCAGCCGAGGTTATGGTCGGCAAGTGGTTAATGAGAAATCGATAACAACATTTTATAAAATACTTATTTAATATTTGAGTACTTCTGGGGTAGTTAGTGGAGTCTTTGGGTGAATAAGGTTTAACATAAAGCTGTTGACGTATGTGTTAGGCACATATGCACTGATACAGCCCCCCCCCCCCGTCCATAACGTGTTTAGGAATGAAGCACATTATCCAACGGAAGTCATGCTGACAGCCAAGTACACAAAGAATCGTATGAAACATATTCAGTTTCAACGACTGAACAACTTGACATCACCAAAAAAATCAGATGACAACTAGAGTCTATGACTCCATAGCAGTCGGTTGTTGCCACGGCGTCATGAGTGGGGTTTCATGACTACAGCGACGCGCACCACTATCCAACACTGGCCGTGGCATGCGATGAGAGACTCGGCGATGGTACGGGGAGATTCTTGTATGGCAGTGGGGACGGGGGGTGGGTGGCGGTGCAGATGAGAAGGAATTAATAGTCGATAACAAAAGCATTCTTTGATGTGGTGCCCAGCGGGAAAGTCGATGGTGCTGTTCGGGGAAAAAAACAATTACACCGGTTTCGCTTCGAGACACAATGTGATGTGGAAGACAGGTTCTTCCCGTCCTGCGCGCCAATCAAAGGGCGCCTGGTTGTGTCCTGGAATCTGGTGTGGCTCGCGGGCGGGAGGAGAGTGCAAATGCTGGACATTGGGAGGGGGGGGGGCGGAAGTCAATTCTGTTACAGCGATGGTGGCTGTAAACCGTTGTGCGATTGATAAAGTGGACAAAGTGACAGTGGCTCAGTGACATTGGACCAAGTGACAGTGGCTCAGTGACATTGGACCAGGTGACAGTGGCTTAGTGACATTGGACCAAGTGACAGTGGCTCAGTGACAGTGGCTCAGTGACATTGGACCAAGTGACAGTGGCTCAGTGACATTGGACCAAGTGACAGTCGCCCAGTGACAGTCGCCCAGTTACAGTGGCTCAGTGACATTGGACCAAGTTACAGTCGCCCAGTGACAGTCGCCCAGTGACAGTGGCCCAGTGACAGTCGCCCAGTGACAGTGACCCAGTGACAGTAGTCCAGTGACAGTAGTCCATTGACAATGACCCAGTGACAGTGGCCTAGTGACAGTAGTCCAGTGACAGTAGTCCATTGACAATGACCCAGTGACAGTGGCCCAGTGACAGTAGTCCAGTGACAGTAGTCCAGTGTCGGTGGCCTATTGACAGTCGCCCAGTGACAGTGGCCCAGTGACAGTGGCCCAGTGACAGTGGCCCAGTGACAGCAGTCCAGTGACAGTGACCCAGTGACAGTAGTCCAGTGACAGTAGTCCAGTGTCGGTGGCCCATTGACAGTGGCCCAGTGACAGTAGTCCAGTGTCGGTGGCCCATTGACAGTGGCCCAGTGACAGTGGCCCATTGACAGTAGTTCAGTGACAGTGGCCCAGTGACAGTGGCCCAGTGACAGTGGCCCAGTGACAGCCGCCCAGTGACAGTAGTCCAGTGAAAGTAGTCCAGTGTCGGTGGCCCAATAGAATTGGTCCGCTTGTCACGTGATCCCAACAGTAACCTGATAAGACAAAAGTCTGCCCTCGATCGTGCTCGTTGTTAGCACAGCTCTCTGACAGTGTTGGTCACGTGATGTGGCATTAAGCAGTATTGATTAGCATACGACACGAGGTGGAGATTTAGTAGGAGAAGCGAGGGGGGAGATGATGGCTGGTTAAAGAGGTGTTATGGGAGGTGAATGAGAAGGTGATTTGAAAGGTGTTTGTTACCTATCTTACGATCAACTAGAAAATTACATGGGACTATCTATATCACCACACTTACATAATGACTATCTCTACCACCACACTTACATATTGACTATCTCTACCACCACACTTACATATTGACTATCTCTACCACCACACTTACATATTGACTATCTCTACCATTACACTTACATATTGACTATCTCTACCACCACACTTACATATTGACTATCTCTACCATTACACTCACATAATGACTATCTATATCACCACACTTACATATTGACTATCTCTACCATTACACTTACATATTGACTATCTCTACCATTACAATTACATAATGACTATCTCTACCATTACACTTACATAATGACTATCTCTACCACCACACTTACATATTGACTATCTCTACCATTACACTTACATAATGACTATCTTTACAACTGTTCACTAACACCAGACTACACACTTAAAAACTGATAAAAATCGACGGCAAAAAATCCCAGACAATAACAAAAAAAGACAAAAAACTCCACCTCGCAAGCGCTAAGAAGACATCTTAGTCTCGTACATGCAGCCACGAGCAGGCGCGTGCAGAAATAGCACGAGCTGAAGGACGAGTTTTCGTGGCCCACATTCTTTACTGTGGCGAATTCCTTCGTGTCTCTTACCTACACAGAAATGTAGACGCTCAGTAAGCAATGTGGGGAGGTGGGTGGGTGGGGGTGTGGGGTGAGACATCGGGTGGGGGCGGCCACAGGAAAGGTGAGTGGCATTAGGGGAATCCCCACAAGTGAGTTAGTTCGTTGGAAATTTTTCCTGGGTTTTATTGAAATCATCCTTACACCAAAAGGGTCATATTATACTTCTATCTTTATTATTTTTTTAAAAATATATCAGTCTGGAGACCTAAATGAGATTACCAATTAAAGTTGAGAAATGACTTTGGCAGGAGAATATAGGATTTTATAGGATAATTTAAGAGGATATAGAAGAATATAGGATAATATAGGAGAATTTAAGAGAATTTAAGAGAATTTAAGAGGATATAAGATAATATAAGAGGATATAGAAGAATATAGGATAATATAGGAGAATTTAAGAGAATTTAAGAGGATATAAGATAATATAAGAGGATATAGAAGAATATAGAAGAATATAAGAGGATATAAGAGGATATAAGAGAATATAAGAGAATATAAGAGGATATAAGAGAATATAAGAGGATATAAGAGAATATAAGAATATATAAGACATATAAAAGGATATAAGAGAATATAGAATATAGAAGAATTGAAGAGAATATTGGTTAATATAGGAGAATATTAGAGAATATGCGAGAATTTGGAGAATATAGAGCATGTAATTTTAAGGTAAAATGGGTTACATTAAGATGATATCATGCCAAAATAGATGCTATCAAACCTATTGTTCAAGTTGTGTTCATAAACTCGTGTTTATGAACTCTGGGTTATAGAAGATAGTGTCTTTACCTAAATACTGCACAGTAGGTAACACGCGTGTCTGACAAAGACGTGGCTGGTGAAGACTGATGACCGGAAGATTTCAGGAATGGGAGCGAGCCCTTATAAAATGAATGGTATACAACAATTTGTTGGTTTTAATACAGAATAAACGGAATGATGCGGGGCAGTGGCTATGACGTAACAGCAACAGATGCTGAAAAATGATCATTGGGTATGAGAGTTATGTCGTTTTTTTATGCCATGACCCTGAAATGTTAGATATCTGCCAGAGGGGGGAGGGGCTTGTTTCTAGTACTCACGAATATGTACACCCCTACAAACAAACATATTTGTGCACACCTACAAACACACTTTCTTGTACACACCCCTACAAACACACTTTCTTGTACACACCCCCTACAAACACCCATATTTGTACGCACCTACAAACACACTTTCTTGTACACACCCCTACAAACACACTTTCTTGTACATACCCCTACAAACACACATATTTGTACGCACCCCTACAAACACACTTTCTTGTACACACCTCTACAAACACACTTTCTTGTACACACCCCTACAAACGCACTTTCTTGTACACATCCCTACAAACACACTTTCTTGTACACATCCCTACAAACGCACTTTCTTGTACACCCCTCTAAAAACACACTTTCTTGTACACACCTCTACAAATACACTTTCTTGTACACACCCCTACAAACACACTTTCTTGTACACATCCCTACAAACACACTCTCTTGTACACACCTCTACAAACACACTTTCTTGTACACACCCCTACAAACGCACTTTCTTGTACACATCCCTACAAACACACTTTCTTGTACACATCCCTACAAACGCACTTTCTTGTACACACCTCTAAAAACACACTTTCTTGTACACACCTCTACAAATACACTTTCTTGTACACACCCCTACAAACACACATAGTTGTACACACCCCTACAAACACACTTTCTTGTACACACACCTACAAACACACTTTCTTATACACACAGTACCAATGATGGTATATTTTTGTTTTCGTCACGTTATTTTGTCAGCCTTACTGTAGAATAAGCAGCGTGTACTTTAACACCAACCGTGTCACCGCTTGTCACCGCATCCTTTGGTGAAACTTGTTTTTCATGAATCACAAATTTCATCTCATCAATGATCTGCTGCTTCCTGTTGGCGATGTGGCGAGCGCACACAATAACGGACCAACGACTGATCAACGGAGAGGGGCGACCGCCTTTCAAAATGTGTAACATATCTCATGGAATAGTCGGTGCGCATCACTGGATTGTTATAGCTCAAGTCTTACAACAGATCGGTGCGGTTTAAAGTTTATAGAGGTTGCTGAAAAGCTGGGCCAATCAAAGGGGGGGGGGACAAAGATTTCAAAGCTGGGCCAATCAAACGGGGATCAAAGATTTCAAA
>MUZC01000060.1:202855-212956 GCA_002072015.1 Radix auricularia
GGAGTGATGGCGGGAATTGTGGGGGGAGTGTTGGCGGGAATTGTGTGTGGGGTGGGTTGGCGAAAATTGTGTATGGGGTGTGTTGGCGGGAATTGTGTGTGTGCGGAGTGATGGCGGGAATTGTGGGGGGAGTGTTGGCGGGAATTGTGTGTGGGGTGTGTTGGCGGGAATTGTGTGTGTGGAGTGGTGGCGCGAATTGTGTGTGGGGAGAGTGTTGGCGGGAATTGTGGGGAGGGGGAGTGTTGGCGGCCATTATGTGTATAGATTGGCACCTGACGTACCTTTCTAGTGAAGCCCAACAGGGCAGAAGGAGAAAGAAGAGAAGATTTAAATCTGATTAAACTATTGACTTACCTGTCGAACTACACGAGAGCAGCATGAGCACAAGTCCCAGGACGAGGGTGTAGGTGAGGGTAGTGGGGCGCGACCAGCTGTTGTGAGGACACTTAGAGGGTGGCCACTCACAACACATTACATTGAAACCTGCAGCAACGGCCCCACGACTTGAAACATTGCACACCCCCTAGCTACCTCATAGGCCCGCAGTCACGTGGGCCAGGCCGCACCGTACGTAAACACTGCACCACTGAGAGAGAGCACCACACAGAGGGTGGTGTGCACCACACAGAGGATGGTGTGCACCACACGGTGGGTCGTTTGCTTCTTGTGTCACGTGTCTGTGTTTAAAGTCTCAGTTTTGAACACATTCAGAATTCCTTTCTGATGTGAGTTTCACCAAAACACTAAGACAAAATTTAAAAAAAACATTCCTGCCATTAGACCAACATTACACCAGCAACATTCCTGCCATTAGACCAACATAACTGCCATTAGACCAACATTACACCAGCAACATTCCTGCCATTAGACCAACATTACACCAGCAACATTCCTGCCATTAGACCAACATTATACCACCAACATTCCTGCCATTAGACCAACATTCCTGCCATTAGACCAACATTACACCACCAACATTCCAGCCATTAGACCAAAATTACACCAGCAACATTCCTGCCATTAGACCAACATTTCAGCAGCAACATTCCTGCCATTAGACCAACATTACACCAGCAACATTCCTGCCATTAGACCAACATTTCACCAGCAACATTCCTACCATTAGACCAACATTACACCAGCAAAATTCCTGCCATTAGACCAACATTATACCAGCAACATTCCTACCATTAGACCAACATTACACCAGCAAAATTTCTGCCATTAGACCAACATTTCACCAGCATCATTCCTGCCATTAGACCAACATTACACCAGCAACATTCCTGCCATTAGACCAACATTTCACCAGCAACATTCCTGCCATTAGACCAACATTACACCAGCAACATTCCTACCATTAGACCAACATTCCTGCCATTAGACCAACATTACACCAGCAACATTCCTGCCATTAGACCAACATTACACCAGCAACATTCCTGCCATTTGACCAACATTACACCAGCAACATTCCTGCCATTATACCAACATTTCACCAGCAACATTCCTGCCATTAGACCAACATTACACCAGCAACATTCCTGCCATTAGACCAACATTACACCAGCAACATTCCTACCATTAGACCAACATTACACCAGCAACATTCCTGCCATTAGACCGACATTACACCAGCAACATTCCTGCCATTAGACCAATATTCCTGCCATTACACCAGCAACATTCCTGCCATTAGACCAACATTCCAGCCATTAGACCAACATTACACCAGCAACATTCCTGCAATTAGACCAATATTCCTGCCATTACACCAGCAACATTCCTGCCATTAGACCAACATTACACCAGCAACATTCCTACCATTAGATTAACATTACACCAGCAACATTCCTGCCATTAGACCAACATTCCTGCCATTAGACCAACATTACTCCAGCAACATTCCTGCCATTAGACCAACATTCCTGCCATTAGACCAACATTACAACAGCAACATTCCTGCCATTAGACCAACATTCCTGCCATTAGACCAATATTCCTGCCATTACACCAGCAACATTCCTGCCATTAGACCAACATTACACCAGCAACATTCCTGCCATTAGACCAATATTCCTGCTATTACACCAGCAACATTCCTGTCATTAGACCAACATTACACCAGCAACATTCCTGCCATTAGACCAACATTACACCAGCAACATTCCTGCCATTAGACCAACATTACACCAGCAACATTCCTACCATTAGACCAACATTCCTGCCATTCCTAAACTTATCCTTGAAACAATGATAACTAAACTTATCATTGACACAATAATAAATAAACTTATCCTGGAAACATTTATAACTAAACTTATCATTGAAACAATGATAACTAAGCTTATCATTGAAACAACGATAACTAAACTTATCATTGAAACAATAATAACTAAACTTATCATTGAAACAATAATAACTAAACTTATCATTGAAACAATGATAACTAAACTTATCCTTGAAACAATGATAACTAAACTTATCATTGAAACAATGCAGTTGGCCACAATTAATATCTCATGATCCCCAGTCAACATTGCCTTTGAGCTGAAAATATTTTCCCACAACAGAAACACGCCGCGCAAACTTCAAGTATTTGGGATCAAGTTTCGTCAACAATAACTCCTACCATGACTGAGAGATACACGGGATATCATTTCTTCGCACACTATCCAAATATTTTTAACATGATTAGAATTATTGTTGTAAAAAGAGAAACGGCTGTGAATTAAACGTGATGACTGAATGAAATTTGATGTTTAAAAAAAAAAAAACAACAACAAACAAATAAAAACCGACAATTCTTGCCAAAAATATCATCGAACTGAAATAGCACAAGTCTCTTTTGACAGCTAGTGACACTAACGATTGTTTACATCCTGGTCATTCCAAACAAGAAGAACATAAAATAGTGAGCCCGTACAGTAGCAGAAGTGGGCAAAAGGGGAGGGGAGGGGTGGTGTTATAAATGAACAGATGACAATACTCTCTGATATCAAACTCAGCAGCATGTACCTCACTCAGCAGCATATACCTCACTCTCACTCAGCATCACATACCTCACTCAGCATCATATACCTCACTCAGCATAATATACCTCACTCAGCATCACATACCTCACTCAGCATCACATACCTCACTCAGCATCACATACCTCACTCAGCAGCATATACCTCACTCAGTATAATATACCTCACTCAGCATCACATACCTCACTCAGCATCACATACCTCACTCAGCAGCATATACCTCACTCAGCAGCATATACCTCACTCAGTATCATATACCTCACTCAGCAGCATATACCTCACTCAAACTATTTATTCGTAGTCTAGGATTGAACTGCGGGTATCTCTACTAGACATCTCTTAAAACATCTCCCCTACACCTCTCTACAAACTTCTCTATCCTGTTTCTCTTCTAAGTTTCTCTACTTATGAGGATGTACGCCCTGAACCACTATCATAAAGCTTTTAACAGAGAGCACGGTTTTCTCTGGGCCGTGGGTATATTGAGTCCCCGCCCTAATCAGAAGCTATTTTGAAACAGATTAGCTGCCAGTGTATAAAGACGACCACAGACCACCACCGGCACCTCCCAAGATCGTAACTGGCCGGCGAACGGAGCGCCGGAAAAATGTGGGCTATCTTATCACGTCATCTCACTACCTTGTCCTCTGGCTTATCGAAAACTGGTAGTAGTGTCGAAAGTGCCGGGCGGCTGCCCCCGTTTCTGTCGGGATGAATGGACGATGTGTTCTCTTATCTCCAGCGAGAGGAGAGCTCCTTCGATAAACATCAGCTGCTTGCTAAATGCCGACATGGGCGGAAGGAAATGTAGCACACTAACGAGCAAGGGCAGTGTCTTCTAGGGTTAACTTTACTGGATATTATAGCACATTAACGAGCAAGGGCAGTGTCTTCTAGGGTTAACCTTACTGGATATTATAGCACACTAACGAGCAAGGGCAGTGTCTTCTAGGGTTAACCTTACTGGATATCTAGTACACTAACGAGCAAGGGCAGTGTCTTCTAGGGTTAACTTTACTGGATATTATAGCACACTAACGAGCAAGGGCAGTGTCTTCTAGGGTTAACTTTACTGGATATTATAGCACATTAACGAGCAAGGGCAGTGTCTTCTAGGGTTACCTTACTGGATATCTAGTACATTAACGAGCAAGGGCAGTGTCTTCTAGGGTTAACTTTACTGGATATCTAGTACATTAACGAGCAAGGGCAGTGTCTTCTAGGGTTAACTTTACTGGATATCTAGTACATTAACGACCAAGGGCAGTGTCTTCTAGGGTTAACTTTACTGGATATTATAGCACATTAACGAGCAAGGGCAGTGTCTTCTAGGGTTAACCTTACTGGATATCTAGTACATTAACGAGCAAGGGCAGTGTCTTCTAGGGTTAACTTTACTGGATATCTAGTACATTAACGAGCAAGGGCAGTGTCTTCTAGGGTTAACTTTACTGGATATCTAGCACATTAACGAGCAAGGCCAATGCTTCCAGGTCTAACCTTACTTGAATTTTAGAAACATTAACGAGCAAGGCCAATGTCATCTATAATCTAAAGGGCTAACTTTGCTTAAATTTTAGCACATTAACGAGCAAGGCCAGAGTCTTCTAGGTCTAGCTCTACGGGACGTTCTTGCAAGAGGTTAAGACCACACAGTTTATCGGTCAAATAATGACGTTGCACAATTTAGGTCAGGTCAAAATTGTGATGCTTCGGAAACACGTGACACCTGCGTAACACAAATTTGTGTCTGCTTGCGAATCGTTGGCATCATAGTTATTCTGTCTGTAGCAGCCAACGCGGGAATATGATTGGAACATTAACGGAAGGAATCCATTTCCCGTCGATCTGTTTGGCTATCAATGTGTCGAGCTCAGGTTTTTAACATCATCTTACACCGACTCGTCGAAACGCTGGCTTATGTAGCGGTGGGGGGGGGGGATAACAGACACCTTTCAACCCCTGACCTATTATTAGACTTACCGAATGACCCCAGAAAGAATACGTTGTACTCATCGTCCCTTTTCTCAAGTTCGACACCCAATAGAAACAGTCGTGACACGGAGATTGACAAGATCATGAGTGACTGACAGCGTGTAATAGGGGAGGGGGGGTAAGTTGTGACAGGATAGAATCACTTTCACACTGAGTCAATGAGAGGGACAAGATCATGAGTGACTGACAGCGTGTAATAGGGGACGGGGGGTAAGTTGTGACAGGATAGAATCACTTTCACACTGAGTCAATGAGAGGGACAAGATCATGAGTGACTGACAGCGTGTAATAGGGGAGGGGGGGTAAGTTGTGACAGGATAAAATCACTTTCACACTGAGTCAATGATAACTTGTTGGACGAAATATGCCAGTCCTCCGATAGCAACTCATTGAGTCACTTCTGCCGTGTCGCGCACTTGATTTGTTGGATAAGCCTGCGAAATAGCCGGCTAAAGTCGCAGGGAAATAACCGGCTAAAGGCGCAGTGAAATAGCCGGCTACAGTCGCAAACAGCGTCAGAAGGTAACTGCACTGAGAAAATGATTGATAGCACAGACCAAGAGATGAGACATGTGGTCAAATTTTCAACCAAGGATGTGAAGGAGTGAACATAATCCCATCCATCCCCACCCCACACACCCACCACACATCCACCCCCCCCACACACACACACAAACACACACATCCAAACAAAAAATTTGTTGACAATTTATTAAAATCGTATTTTTTTTTATGCATCATCAAAGGCATTTAAAAAAAAAAAATACTATCAACCCGCAACAGAAGACCAGACGACCAATTAGGTCGCGGCGACATTTGCCGTACGCACTAGTGCTAAATGGTGCAGAAAGTGTTATGAAAGCGCGGCACCACGTGGAACAGCGGCCCAGGAATGCCGGTACACTCGTCTCACACCGTGGAGGGGGAGACCAAAAATTCGATACTGCAAGACCAGGCCGTGAGTCACACACAGAGCACGTCCAGAAATAGATACACGCAATGCACACACACACACACACGGACGCGCTCATACAGGAATAGATACACGCAATGCATACACACACACACACACAGACGACGCTCATACAGAAATAGATACACGCAATGCACACACACACACACACACACACACAGACGGCGCACATACAAGAATAGATACACGCAATGCACATACACACACACAAGTAAACTCCGAGATGTATTTTACAATCACCCTCGTACTGTCCCCGGCACTGATAGTAGCAAATGTTGTATCGTCAAGTGGACTGCCTGAAGGGCCTTCTCCATCGGTATTACCACCAATCACGGTATAACCACCAATCACGGTATTACCAGTTGTCACGGTATTACCACCAATCACGGTATTACCACCAGTTGTCACGGTATTACTAGTTGTCACGGTTTTACCAGTTATCACGGTATTACCAGCTGTCACGGTATTACCACCAGTCACGGTATTACCACCAGTTGTCACGGTATTACTAGTTGTCACGGTTTTACCAGTTGTCACGGTATTACCAGCTGTCACGGTATTACCACCAGTCACGGTATTACCAGTTGTCACACAAGCCTAAGCTATAACTGTGACAGCACTTTCACATCGCGTTACTGGCAGCATAAAATCTCAAGTTTCAACAAATAATCTCTAAACTAATACTGACATTGTAACTGAATTAATTGTTTATAAAATATTCTTGTTGTAAACACTAACTAATATAATAACATTCGGGCTTACAGCTACGAGCGCTTCTCGAGTTAAAGTTCAATTCCAACACCTGCCATTACGGTTGTAAGCCTTCGTCCCCCAGTACTGACCAGGTTTAGCCCCGCCCCCATTCTAAATAAAACTTTATGAATTTGTAATGCCTTTTCCTGTCTTACCTCCACCCCCCCCCCCCCCCCCCCCGATCTCTCTCTCTCTCTCTCTCTCTCTCTCCGTCATGCCTTCTCATCTTACTTCCTATAAAACCTGACTAAATGACATCAGAGCTTCCATCAGGCTTCGTCTAACTCATAAATCAAATGAACTCACTCTCATGGCAGCAATACCCCTCCCACCCCTCGCAACTTGCCTCTCTTTATCACACCCCACTCTCTCCGAAAAAACAAAAACACAAAACAGCCTCCTAGTTTAAAATGTTCAGCTGAGGTATGAGATGTTCTCATCTGATGGTTGGACCAAATCTGTATCTGATATCTGATTGATGTCAGATCACTTGATATCTCGATACCTCGGTATCCAATGATCCAATCAGTGTTTACTAAAGTTTCTATTTCAAGCCATAGTGATCCAACTCTCATGTGTGTGCGTGTGCTGGAGTTTGTGTGATGGGGGTTATATCTAAAATAGATTTTTAAAAACTTTTCCACGAGTTCTAGATTAGACTGAAATATGTAATTTTAAAAAATTTGAGACTGAGATTTATAGAACGAGAGAAACTCTAAGAATAAGTCCGGTAACTCTAAGAATAAGTTCGGTAACTCTAAGAATAAGTCCGTAACTCAAAGAAAAAAGTCCGGTAACTCTAAGAATAAGTTCGGTAACTCTAAGAATAAGTCCGTAACTCTAAGAATAAGTTCGGTAACTCTAAGAATAAGTCCGTAACTCTAAGAATAAGTTCGGTAACTCTAAGAATAAGTCCGGTAACTCTGAGAATAAGTCCGGTAACTCTAAGAATAAGTCCGGTAACTCTAAGAATAAGTTCGGTAACTCTAAGAATAAGTCCGTAACTCTAAGAATAAGTCCGGTAACTCTAAGAATAAGTTCGGTAACTCTGAGAATAAGTCCCGTAACTCTAAGAATAAGTCCCGTAACTCTAAGAATAAGTTCGGTAACTCTAAGAATAAGGCGGGTAATATAATACACCTCAGGGCTGACAGACATACGTATGTATAACTGGAGGGAGTTTTTTCAAACGGATCTCTTATGGCTGCGTACTTAACACCGTTGGTACAACACAATTCTAGATCGCTCTATAACTAAACGCCGTTGGTACAACACAATTCTAGATCTCTCTATAACTTAACACCGTTGGTACAACACAATTCTAGATCTCTCTATAACTTAACACCGTTGGTACTACACAATTCTAGATCTCTCTATAACTTAACACCCTTGGTACAACACAATTCTAGATCTCTCTATAACTAAACGCCGTTGGTACAACACAATTCTAGATCTCTCTATAACTAAACAACGTTGGTACAACACAATTCTAGATCTCTCTATAACTAAACGCCGTTGGTACAACACAATTCTAGATCTCTCTAGAACTAAACAACGTTGGTACTACACAATTCTAGATCTCTCTATAACTAAACGCCGTTGGTACAACACAATTCTACATCTCTCTATAACTAAACGCCGTTGGTACAACACAATTCTAGATCTCTCTATAACTAAACAACGTTGGTACTACACAATTCTAGATCTCTCTATAACTAAACAACGTTGGTACAACACAATTCTAGATCTCTCTATAACTAAACAACGTTGGTACAACACAATTCTAGATCTCTCTATAACTAAACGCCGTTGGTACAACACAATTCTAGATCTCTCTATAACTAAACGCCATTGGTAGTACACAATTCTACATCTCTCTATAACTAAACAACGTTTTGTACTACACAATTCTAGATCTCTCTATAACTAAACCACTAGCTAAACAGATATAAATTTAGTTATTCTTTCAGCCCTTCACACACGACTCATACTTTCACATGATCTCTCTTCCGACCAACCAAACGTTCTATCTATTCTCCTATAGGAATGACCCCATCTATTCTTCTATAGGAATGACCCATCTATTCTCCTATAGGAATGACCCCATCTATTGTCCTACAGGAATGACCCATCTATTGTCCTACAGGAATGACCCCATCTATTGCCCCACAGGAATGACCCATCTATTGCCCCACAGGAATGACCCCATCTATTCTCCTATAAGAACGACCCATCTATTCCCCCTCCCCATTGTAACACTAGCACGTGGGCGGGTCTCTCAAGCTATCGTCTGCTGACGGCTCACAGAATGACCTCAGACACATTGGACCGTCGTCTGCTTGACTTTAGCCAGGTGTGAGCAACAGGTTAGAATCACACTAATTTTGGTCGCATATTTCTAACTTTTGACTATTGCATGTTAACAACATAACTTTTGTTAGTTACCACTGGGCAGGTATAAGCTACAGGTAAAGAGTGTGTGTGTGGGAGGGGGGGCGCAGGGTATCAGAAATGTCAAATCGATAAGTAAAGCTCAAAATATAAAATTGTCATTTTCATCTTTATGGAAACGCAAACACACAAAAATATGTTATTTTTAGTATAAAAACATATTAATTTGCAGGTGGTTTTTGTTTTCAAATCAAGGGATCGAGGAAGAAAATAAAGGAAATAATAGGAGAGAATAACAAAAAGTTAAGATCACGCATCTATGTGACAATGTTCTGAAATCTTCCAATCAACTGATCCTCCTAAAATCACGTGCTCATAACTTGTGATCACGTGTGTGGATTAAAACACACAAGTTAACGAAAAACAAGCACCGGCTGATAAAAAAAAAGTACCTCTGTATTGAACCGTTCTATTCACAGGAGATTCCAACGAAACAAATAACTCTACACTGGATGCTGCCTCAGCCTGAACACAACACAACACAATTCCTCACTTCGAATCAACGGTTTCCGCATTAACTCTTCTTTTAAAGAAACTAAAACAAGGTGGTAAAAGATTCTTGCCGATTTCACAAAACATATTCCAATCGCTTATCCGCAGTCGGGTTCCGATGTTTTCCGAAATAAACGGAAGTGAAGAATAGGATCGAAGTGTGAACAACCACTGGGGAACGTCTGCTCAAAGCGGCACAAACCGACTGACACGATGGTGGCAGAGTTGACTACTAAAATGTAGTCTGCTCAGGCCGGACGTGGGGGGTGGAGGTTCCACGCTACGTCTCGCCTGTGGCTGGATCGAAGAGACGCCGCGACTTGGCCGGCGAGGGAGTAGTCTAAGGAGGTCACTGGTGGGTGAAGGGACAGCAAATGCGCGTGTGTGGGTGCGTGTGGGGCGGGG
>MUZC01000060.1:213134-229687 GCA_002072015.1 Radix auricularia
CAAAAAAAAAGTGTGAGTGAGCGGTTGATCTGTTTGAAAATGACATTGAATATTTGGACTTTTAAAAGATCCTTGTCAAGTCCATATCCGGTACTGCATCTAGTCAAACACATCACAATCAGTCTGAATCTATCCGACTGAATCTATCCGTCTGGATCTATCCGACTGAATCTATCCGACTTTATCTATCCGACTGAATCTATCCGTCTGAATCTATCCGTCTGAATCTATCCGACTTAATATATCCGTCTGAATCTATCCGACTGAATCTATCAGTCTGAATCTATCCGACTGAATCTATCCGTCTGAATCTATCCGACTGAATCTATCCGTCTGAATCTATCCGACTGAATCTGGTGTATGCTCTTGAATGTATTCAAGTCACATATTGTGCTATGTGCTTGTAGCTAGTCATAGCATTTGTAAGTCAGTAGATTGGGATGTGCAGGTATCTAGCTAGATTGGGATGTGCTGGTATCTAGCTAGATTGGGATGTGCTGGTAGCTAGCTAGATTGGTATGTGCTGTTATCTAGCTAGATTGGGATGTGCTGGTATCTAGCTAGGTTCGGATGTGCTGGTATCTAGCTAGGTTGGGATGTGCTGGTAGCTAGCTAGATTGGTATGTGCTGTTATCTAAATAAATCGGGATGTGCTGGTAGCTAGCTAGATTGGGATGTGCTAGTATCTAGCTAGATTGGGATGTGCTGGTATCTAGCTAGATTGGGTTGTGCTGTTATCTAGCTAGATTGGGATGTGCTGGTATCTAGCTAGATTGGGATGTGCTGTTATCTAGCTAGATTGGGATGTGCTGGTATCTAGCTAGGTTGGGATGTGCTGGTATCTAGCTAGGTTGGGATGTGCTGGTATCTAGCTAGGTTGGGATGTGCTGGTATCTAGCTAGATTGGTATGTGCTATTATCTAACTAAATTGGGATGTGCTGGCAGTCAATCAGACTACATGTTAGGCATCATTTAGGAAGGTGTGATTTAATGAGTGTCAAAAGTTCGTGTTAAGAATATTTGCACTTGTCAGTCCTCTATTTCGACATCATGGTGTTGATATGTAATGTGGATATTACCATGTTGATATGTAATGTGGATATTACCATGTTGATATGTAGTGTGGATCTGAGAAGACGGCAGACATCTTGGTAATTTCTGCAATTTTTTCAAAAGACTTAGAATCGACGTATTTTCAAGATGACATCTTGTCTCTTACAAACGACGGTCGGCAGTGAATCATGTCCGTGTCATCCAAATGCCATTATCAGAGATATGATATAAAACGCACTGGCATACGTTTTTGTAAATGTTGATCTAAATCTGTAGCTTATTAAAGAAACGATGACGAAAATCTTTCCGAAACGTAAACCGGAAATAAAACCGCCGCGTTGTTATCTAAAAACTTGTACTTCCAAAAAAATATATTGATTAAAAACCACGAGACTCATTTTCTTTTTTTAAGACGACTCAAATATATTATTTATTATTGGTTATCTCCCTTGCACATCTTTTTTTTTTTCACCCCTCTCTCCTCTGAGATCTGTCTATCTGTCTGACATTTCTTCCACTCCTCCTCTCTACTGGAGGAAGCTGGGACGTACGTCTGGCCTGGCACCGTCTCTGATGCTGCACGTGCTCCAAGAATGAACTTGTGCAACGAGTGGCCGATCCAGACGAGAGGCGAGCTGGTTCGCCGTCTCTCCATTCATGAAGAACAGCGCGATAAAAGCGACAAAAATAGATTTGACGACACAGACTCGGTGTGCAGCAGGCACCGACCTGAGACAGGTAACATTGGAGTGCACAGCGCACCTTTTGCTCAGGTGGTTGTTTTTGATTACCCCTCCCCCCCTCTCTCTCTCTCTCTATCTATTTCTCGCTTTATCTCTCTCTTTCTCTCTCTCTTTCATTAGTCATTTCTTTTCTCAGCTTTTTGTCCTGTTTTTGTTCTTCAAATTTTAGTTGTTAAGGTAAAGCGTGGATCAACGGTTCTCATCATATTGTAATGGCACAGTTCGCAGTGACAGTTAAATCAATTTGTTTCATTTATAATAAATTTATATAATTGTAATAAATAAATTGGTCTTGATTAAGTAATGGACTCCAACAGAATTTATACATTTTTAGTGGACATAATTGGATTATTTTTTTAAAAAATGATTTTTCTAAAAAATCTCTTATATTTCCTTTGGGTAAGGGGGTCTTCTTATAATTTTTCATTACTTTTATTGTTATTTTCATTTTATAGCCTTATATTAAGCATTATCATCGATATTGCTATTTTATTATTATTAATAGAAGCCTTAGTGTTAATTTTAAAGTTTTTTGACTGATGCTTTATTAAACTCAAATGTAATTTTAGCAATGAACAGCTGATAAAAAAAAAAAATCATGTTAAGCCTGGTACCTATTGGAATTCAGGACGTGTTAGCGCATTTTCGTATTATGTATCAGTACTTATGTTAGATATCAGAATTATGTAGTTATCAGTAATTGTGTTTAGATTTTAGACATATTTTTATGAATTTTCTTGTGTAATGAATATACCTGACATTTTTTTATTTAAAAGTCATTTCTTTACATTTTAAAAAAAAATTATTTTCTCTTAATCCAACTACAAGTCACCACAAATGATGACGTAAATCTCTCTAAACTTTTACACATATTCTAATGACGTCAACTAAAAAAAACAACTAATTCTTTTGCACCCTTTCGCACCACTCTTCAATGCTTGAAGAATTGTACATTCGACTTCCGGCAATGGCGGCCGTTCCCTGCGCCAGTGTTACCTCTCGATTCGCAAAGTTTTTTGGTAGTTTTAACGGGGTTTTTTAACGGATCGAGTAACTGAGTGTTGATGCACAAATGGCAGGTCAGGACATACAAAAAACATATATACATCATGGGTCTAGGACTTATGGATGCTGTGATCAAAGGTGATGACAGACGGACAAAACGGGTGCAATAGCGCATTCGACTTCTCGAAAATGCGCTAAAAAAAGAAACTATTAAAGGGAAAAAATTCAGAAGGAACATATCCGTTATGTGTAAAGACATATATACTAGCACCACACGTCACAGATAAACTAGCACCACACGTCACAGATATACTAGCACCACACGTCACAGATATACTAGCACCACACGTCACAGATATACTAGCACCACACGTCACAGATATACTAGCACCACACGTCACAGATAAAAAAAATTTCTTACAGATTAAAATCAATTAGATTAAAAACTTGTTATCCATTTTTATTTATTCATTTAATTTTTTTCTGGGGTGGAGGGGATTGAGGGGATTGAGGGGATTGAGGGGATTGAGGGGATTGAGGGGATTGAGGAGTTCTTTTTGATCATTCTAAATAAGAAGTTGTACATCGCACGATATATTTGTTGGCACAAATGACCACCGTTTGTAAAAGAAAAGTCCAATTTGTTGGCACAAATGACCACCGTTTGTAAAAGAAAAGTCCAATTTGTTGGCATAAATGACCACCGTTTGTAAAAGAAAAGTCCAATTTGTTCTCACAAATGACCACCATTTGTAAAAGTCCAATTTGTTCTCACAAATGACCACCATTTGTAAAAGAAAAAAACTCAGTGTCCATGCTCGCCCAACCATGTGACGTCACGAGCTCACTCTCCTGACTTAAGAAACCTGAGTAGAGAGGCAGTTAAATCAGGGGCAGGAGAAATCTTGTCTTACTTATCGCAGACGGAGGAACCCGATACTCTTGTAGTCTCCGGCATGCCAGGCTCATGGAGTTGTGGGGTGGGGTGGGGGAGGTTAGCCGTGGAGGTAGTTAGGACAACTCCAGCACAATGCTGGCGAGCAAGCTTTACAGCATATGCTTCTTCTCTACCTGGTTAAAGGTACAATACCGGGCGGGGAGGAAAAACACTGGTGGTTAGGATTTAAGAGAAGAAACGAGCGGAAACAAAGAATTGTTACAAGTAAGTTCACCAATAAAATAAGATCATTTAGTTTCTGTCGTGTAAAAACATAAATACGTCTGATAAACTGAAGCACTGTATTTTTTAAAATCCAAATTTCCTTAATTTTTTGCCAATGATTTACCGTAAAAATATTATTATCCTTAAGCATAAGCATCGTGCTCAAGACACGTAGATGGAAACGAATTCAAAGTAATGGGAGGGAAGGCAGGTCTACAGAGATGCGCAGATTATTTTTATGGTTTTATAATCTTAAGAATGACAAAATACGAAATACTAAATTTAAACTTTATTCATTGAGTTGGGGAGATGTCATTGCAAGGGCAAAAACTAACCTCGATCAAAAGCACCAACAGCGCAGCAAATATAAATATCAGCATAGCTGTTTTTAATTATTTTTTTAATTTAAATTTGACTGCGGGTATTTATAAAACTATCAAACATTTTTAAACAAGCCTTACATCACACGCCTGGCGTATAAAGTGCAGCAGGCCTTGTTGACATCATTAATACATATAACTCAGAGGAGACACTAGGGTTTGCGGGGTTGCGGAAAGCACTAATCCACACACATACCGCACAACTAACTAAATGGCGGCAGCTGTGGTGACTTTTGGAAAGATTGAGTTGTTTTTGTAACACAGATTTGCCGAATAACCAACGTTTGCTGACTTTCTTTTGTATCGGAATGATGCCAGCCCAAGGCGCGCTTAAATGTGTCAAGGAAAATCTGTTCTAGATTACATTAAATGTGGATTCAAATGAGTAATTCTAAAAAAAATAAAAATAAGCACAACATGACGTCATATGCCCTCACGCTACATCACACCAAGAGTGTGTCAATGTAATGAGCATCAAGCGACCATCTAAAATTAGCATTCACAAAGCGGGAAAACCCCATTAACTAGCGCACCCGATAGATGCTATGGTTGGCGAGAAATTGACAAAATACTTATACTTTTCGGTTGTTGTTTTTTTTTAATTTTTATTTTACATAAAATTGAGTAAACCTTTTCGTTATTTTTTGGCCGTTGCACATCCTTGGGACATCCTTAACATATTTGCTAAAGACCTGAACAATTTATCTGGTATGGGTCAGGAGGAGTTCCAATGGCAAGCTCTCATATAGGCAATTGCGTTAAAAATGTTTTTAAAAAAGTTTTAAGAGTAAAAAAATGTTTAATAAAATGTATCGCTTTCTGTTTCTAAATCTTGCAACTCTTTAGACACCATATTATAGGCCACATGTCTTGGGAACATAGGTGGCAACATATATGGCAACATAGGTGGCAACATATATGGCAACATAGGTGGCAACAATACCAAAAGATCACATAGGTGGCAACAATACCAAAAGATCTGTTGCTGCAGGTTTGGCGAGTGGCCTGGTGGGTACCGTGAGCACGTTTTAAAACCAGCCTCGAGCTCGTATTTGTGATCACGTGACATTTGCACATTGTTTAACGTAAAAAAGTAAACAATTACTAATGTACTGGCTACTTCTTAATTATATTGTCTTTTAAATTTGTTTACCCCCCCCCATCCCATTACCTAACCTTGATCACCTGCCAGCTCTTTTTTTTTTCTTTTTAGAACCTCTGATGCTGAGGATAGAAAGGGTACTAGGTCGGCAAGGAGCGATCAAAAAATGGTGGGGGCGGGGAATGGAGTCAACATGCACGATCACTGCATGTCTGCTGTCATTTTTATCTCTTCTGCTTTCGGGTCGGCGGCGATTTTTTTCTCCGGTTGTCTTCGCTGGAGTTGCACGAGACTACCACAATGAGTGTCTCTCTGAGGAGCTCTGCATGTGGGACCAGAGTACATTGTCTGTGGCGTTGGCAGTCTGCAGCAGGTCCATTTAATTCAACGGTTACCAATAAAACGTAGTTGTCTGGCTGGTATAACATGTGTTTGATTGTTTTTGTCGGACTGAGACACTGTTGGTCAGTCTGGTCAGTAACACGTGCTTGACTGTTTGTTTTGTGGGACTGAGACAGTGTTGGTCAGTCTGGTCAGTAACACGTGCTTGACTGTTTGTTTTGTCGGACTGAGACAGTGTTGGTCAGTCTGGTCAGTAACACGTGCTTGACTGTTTGTTTTGTCGGACTGAGACAGTGTTGGTCATTGCCGTCAACAGTCACGTGGCTTGAGATCCACTGCACTGTTACCTTACCCCCAAGTCTTTCGAGCTTAACCACGTCTTCCAAGATGACATCTACTAAGTCGGTGCTACGTTTCTCGGACAGCAGGACTTCGAGAGCTGATCTCGAGTCACAGAACAAGACCGTGTCAAAACGTACTGGGTCCGACCCTGGCAGTGTTTGGTGCACACTTTCCAGGGCCCTGTGTATAACTACAAGCTCCGCACTACTAATTACCCCGAATGTCGTTATGCAATTAGTCCTACTAAATACCTCGAAAATCTTAATGCATTTAGTCCTACTAAATACCCCGAATGTCGTTATGAAATTAGTCCTACTAAATACCTCGAAAATCTTAATGCATTTAGTCCTACTAAATACCCCGAAAATCTTAATGCATTTAGACCTACTAAATACCCCGAATGTCGTTATGAAATTAGTCCTACTAAATACCTCGAAAATCTTAATGCATTTAGTCCTACTAAATACCCCGAATGTCGTTATGAAATTAGTCCTACTAAATACCCCGAAAATCTTAATGCATTTAGTCCTACTAAATACCCCGAATGTTGTTATGAAATTAGTCCTACTAAATACCTCGAAAATCTTAATGCATTTAGTCCTACTAAATACCTCGAAAATCTTAATGCATTTAGTCCTACTAAATACCCCGAATGTCGTTATGCAATTAGTCCTACTAATTACCCCGAATATTTATATTAATAGATATCCGTAACGGCTGTCTTTTAGTGATGTAATACTTTCTTGGTTTATGAGTGGCTTGAGATCTGAACTATCTGGTTCGTGCCACAACATGCAGTGTCTAATCATGAAAAAAATAATTGAAATTTTTTAAAAATTATTCAAACAATGAGGCCATTGTTCTTTATTTTATAAACTCTGATTTTTAAAGAGTCTTGCAACTAGTCGTCTGCTTACACTCTAAACTAAATGTGTACAAATGTAACATCAAATTTTGCCATGTTTAAAAAAAAAAAAAATGAACAAAAACATTCATCTTTAAGTGTTTTTAATTTTTTTTTTTTAAAAACAGGATAAAGTGTGAGAACCTGTGCAGTAACGGAAAGAAAGTTTAGCACGCAGATGAAACAAAGTAAAACAAAAGAGCGAGCAGGTTTGATGAGGGTTCAATATGGCATCGCTGACCGGCCAGGGGAGCGACCCGTGTGTATGAGCGGTAAACATGACTGGACTCTCTCAGGGCCATTTCGTCACGTCCCAAAATTGACCGCTTTAAACCATCTGGAATACGATTTATAAACTTGAGAGAGACAGACATAGAGAGAGAGGGGAGATGAGGGGGGGGAGATGGGGGTGGAGCGCTCCTTTATTTATTGTTCATATGTTTTTCAATGGTTCATTTCCCTGAAGGTGCTGGTACTATGTTGGCTTTGAGCAAATATTTCATCTATCACATCTTTGTTATTATCTGCTCAAACTTAAAATTTAACAACCAAGAACCAACGTTGTAAAACAGGAGTCAACGCGATCATTGCATTGATTCAAGGCGTGTCGCAAATGCACACGGACGCGCATGCGCACAAACGCACGCACGCACACCCACAGACGCACGCACAATTTACTAGATTTAGTTTGGGTTGATCCAGTTTTTGATATGTAATCAAAGAATGTACATTTTAAAAAAAAAAACTAAAGATATTAACCCCGTTTATGTGACACAATAAAATATAATCTATTTAATACGGCCGTTGAAATAAAATACAATAAATCTGTAACCTTAAAAAAATTAATAATATAATAAAGAAACACTACACTACACAGGAACGCGACCTTGACTCAGGAGAGTGAATGAAAAAATCGAAATAATTTTTTTTTGTTTTGTTTTGTTTGTTTTGTTTTTTTCTTTCAAATACCACCTAGAATTTAAACCTAGAATTCAATCCGAGATTTGTATCTGTCCAGGACCTCCCACCACCACCACCCCCCCCCAATCCCCACCTCAAGATTTCCCTCGACCTTCACAAACTACTCCGCCCCCTCCGCCTAACCTTTGTACAGCCCCACCTCCAGCTCCCCCACTTTCAACACCTGGATAATCTCCCCTGGGCCGTGCACCGTCTCTGAGAATTGGAATTTTGTCTGGACACAGGATACAATACGGGGAGGACGGGGGAGGGGGGGTTGGACGGGAGGAAGTTGGTGGAGAGGCGAAAGGCATGCTGGGGATTCCAGAGAAATTGATTGGCAGCGGTTCTCAGCTCATTCACGTGGTGGCCTTGGGTATTTACAATCTTTTAGAAATATAATGTTTAGAGAGTTATCTCCTTTAAATACTGAAGAGTGTTGAAGCGAAAGCCTGAATGAGTAGTAAGTTATTCCTGGACGTCAATAGGCAACAAGATTAAAGGACCTCTATAAACTATTTGAGAGTCACTGTGGCAAGGGGCAGAGTAGCAAACCTAATTCATGGCCCTCGCCAACTCGCGACCGGAAGTGAGATGCCGCGATGAATTTTTACAACTGTTTTGAATTATGTTTATAAATATTTGGGGTGGGGGTGGGGGTGGGAGGTGGAAGGGGTGATGGAGTGAGTAGAAAGAAGGATTGCTAATATTTGTGAGGAGGTAGTGGACAGTAGCGGATATAGGAAAAGTGGATTGGTGGGATTTAAAAAAAAAAACTAAAACAAATTTGCTTTGTGGCACTAGAAAGCCAACAACGTTTAACATCCGGTTTAGACCAATCTACTGTATAAAGTTGACAAGAATACAATGTTATTAGGTCAAAAATTTTCAGTCTAAAAAATTAAAATGCTATCATCAAATAGAAGTAAACTTAAAGTAAAACTTCATTTTTTCAAAATGCGTCATGTGTGACTTAATTAATTTTAGCTCTTCTCTTTTAGCACAAAGCTCTTCAAATTACAAAAACATAAAATATGCACCAATAGCTAAATGTATATATATTTTTCAGTAAATTTGCTTTGACAATACTTGACACCTATACAAATTGCCCCTTAAGAATAACAAGGTTCCAGGTCAATTTTTTTAATAAAATGAGTTACGATCTTTTTGATATAGTCCATGTATGAATCTATCACAGTAAAAAAATTATGAAAGCTGTATCCTGAGACAATTTGGTGGGAAATACAAAATAACACGTTTCTAGTTCGACATAGGCCTAACTATTATCAAATTTTCGTACGCGAATATCTCGGTTTGACCAAAATTTCACACAGAACCTTGATATTCCAATGTGGCGACAATCTTCGACCAAAATTTCAAATCGAACCTTGATATTCCAAGGTGACGACAATCTTCGACCAAAATTTCACATCGAACCTTGATATTCCAAGGTGACGACATCCTTAGTAACACCCAACATTGGATCGTTAATTTAATTCATCCCGACTCCATTGGGGAAAAGAGTGCATCACGTGATCAGCCCAAACGGAATTTACTTTTCCCCTCGCCTCTAAAGTATCCCCCTTCAAAATTCCTCTATTTGTACGCCCCCCCCCCCGGGATAAACGTAAGTAAGAAAATAAATGGGCAGGGCTCCCCCTTCCCTACCCCTCCCACAACACGTACCCCCGACCTGATGCGTCTTACCACATTGTCCGTGGGAATAAAAAAACGCGAAGGATGTGGACTCGCCAAATGTGTAGTAGCTTGCAGGGTCAAGAGAACTTGTGAATGAGCGTCTGGCTCGGATGTTTTCTCACACACTCAACATAAACATGACCAGGGCTGAGGCAGGCCTCACCCCACGAACCTGGGGGGCGGAGGTTTCACTAAGAATAACTTCCGCTTTGACTTAAGGATCAGCACCTCACGGATTGATCTAAGAATGGCTGAGTTAGACAGATGTAAATAGTGTCTCCGGAGTTTAGTGACTTAGTTGGACCATTCTATAGTCATCTGACTTAGTTGGACCATTCTATAGTCATCTGACTTAGTTGGACCATTCTATAGTCATCTGTTAGTTGGACCATTCTATAGTCATCTGACTTAGTTGGACCATTCTATAGTGATCTGACTTAGTTGGACCATTCTATAGTCATCTGACTTAGTTGGACCATTCTATAGTCATCTGACTTAGTTGGACCATTCTATAGTCATCTGTTAGTTGGACCATTCTATAGTCATCTGACTTAGTTGGACCATTCTATAGTCATCTGTTAGTTGGACCATTCTATAATCATCTGACTTAGTTGGACCATTCTATAGTCATCTGACTTAGTTGGACCATTCTATAGTCATCTGACTTAGTTGGACCATTCTATAGTCATCTGTTAGTTGGACCATTCTATGGTCATCTGACTTAGTTGGACCATTCTATAGTCATCTGACTTAGTTGGACCATTCTATAGTCATCTGACTTAGTTGGACCATTCTATAGTCATCTGACTTAGTTGGACCATTCTTTAGTCATCTGACTTAGTTGGACCATTCTATAGTCATCTGACTTAGTTGTACCATTCTATAGTCATCAGACTTAGTTGGACCATTCTATAGTCATCTGACTTAGTTGGACCATTGAGGCAAAGACCTGACTATTGGACCATTGAGGCAAAGACCTGGCTATTGGACCATTCAGGCAAAGACCTGGCTATTGGGCCATTGAGGCAAAGACCTGGCTATTGGACCATTGAGGCAAAGACCTGGCTATTGGACCATTGAGGCAAAGACCTGGCTATTGGACCATTCAGGAAAAGACATGGCTATTGGACTATAGAGGCAAAGACCTAACTATTGGACCATTCAGAAAAATACCTGACTATTGGACCATAGAGGCAAAGACCTGGCTATTGGACCATTCAGACAAAGACCTGGCTATTGGACCATTTAGACAAAGACCTGTCTATTGGACAATTGAGACAAAACCTGGCTCTAGGACCATTGAGACAAAGACCTGGTTATTGGACCATTCAGGCAAAGACCTGGCTATTGGACCATTCAAGCAAAGACCTGGCTATTGGACCATTGAGACAAAGACCTGGCTATTGGACAATTGAGACAAAGACCTGGCTCTAGGACCATTGAGACAAATACCTGGCTATTGGACCATTCAAGCTAAGACCTGGCTATTGGACCACTTTAGGAATAAGTGGTACCAGGAAGGAGTGGGCTGACAATACGACTGCCCGGGGGGCGGGGGTAGGGGGGTTCGCTAACTTGCCTAGGCCGAACCGATCAGACCAGTGGTGGGGTCTAAACCGTAAACATCAGAGTTTAGTGATTCAAATGCGCACCGAGCATTGCGCACCGAGCATTGCGCACCGAGCATTGCCCAACTCGTACTTCAACCAGCTAGACCACAACAAGGACTCGAACTGCCGTCATTGCAGCCAAGGCTCTGAGACTGTCACACACCTGCTGACGTCGTGTCCCGTGCTAGACATAGCCGGGGAGGTACGGAAGCCAAACAGTCCAATGTTAATACAATGTTGTATGGCACTGCTCAGCAGTTGGAGCAGGTTGCCCAAGTATTAGCCAGGACCTTAAGAGATTAATCTCAGGCATACAGAATATGTGTTTAGTTTTAGTAGGACAATTTTATCGTCATCCAGGGTCTATGTGACAATTCAATAGTGCCTTTTACTGTAGACAGAGATAAGTCTAGACCATGCCCTGCTCTCACCACACCACCCTCCCCCACCACCCTCCCCCACCTAGAGGTAAAGCCACACACCACCCCCCCCCANTACTCCACTAACTCAGGCAAGATGCTGCCAGCTGCAAGGAAACGAGGGAATAACTGAGTGTGTGGGTGGGGGATGGATAGATATACGGGGTGGGGAAGGAGAAGGAAGGCCGCCTCAAATACGTACCTGTTGACCCATCCTGGTTCATCTTGAGGGTGTCAAATTTCGACGAAAGAAACCGCGTGGAGCTAAAAATAGCCTCGTCTCACCCCATGGTGTCGTAAAGTAAGGTGTCGTAACGTAAGGTGTCGTAAAGTAAGATGTCGTAAAGTAAGGTCTCGTAAAGAAAGGTGTTGTAAAGTTAGGTGTCGTTTTGTCATATGTTTAAAACAAGGCAAAACGTTTAAAATTGATACTTAACGATAAGGCTTGTCATTTCTAAGACCGTTAAACGTCATAACCCATTCGGTCGTTGATCTATTTTTAGATTGTGGTCAAACATTTCTAAAAGATCCATAACAACAGTGTGTTTCGACACACTGAGAACCGTCAATAAATGACGTCACGCGACTAGGGGTGAGTGGTTCACGAATTTGTGACGATGTGAGACGAGAGGGGGCTCAGGGGGGGGGGGAGTTTACGAATTGTGAAGTCAAATTTTAAGAAACGCGACTTTAAATTACTTTTTGACTTGAATATTTGATTGCTTTCAATCTATTTAATGACTTTTTCGAAGGCTTCTCACGTGTTTCGAGATTAGAGTGCAGACTTAAACTAAATAAATACTGAAAAGAAAAAAAAAGTAATGTGCAGTAATGTGCAACAAGCCAATTTTCATTTAGAAAATATGGTTTTTTAGGGCGGGGGTGGAAAAGTTTTGTGATATCTTATTGGAGGGGGGTCTAAGTTTTTGCGACAAAGTATGATGCGGGGGTGAGGTAAAAATCAGCGAAATTCGGCCAAATCTTCTATGTGCAATTTTATTTTTTTAAAAATATTTCTTTACATTTAGTCTTGCAGCTGAATAAATTGATAAAATGCCAAAGACTTAAAAAAAAAAAACTGACTTAAAAAACTTAAGCCTAAACATTTTAAAAATTTAGTTTAAACGGTCGTTCGATCTTCGTCGTCGTAACCGTAAATTTTAACACTTGCTCGGTCGTTACAAAAATATAAGCCTTTGTATTCATTTACTATAGACTGATACTAAGATTAGGACTTCAATTATAATTACATTATATGTATTAGTAGAAGTGTGGTTCCATAAAATTCACGAACGAAAAATCATATGAACTAGGACTAGATCAGAGTCACCGACTCAACACACAATTCACACGTACAAGGACGTTCTATGTTGCACAATGCAAAATATGACATATTGTAGCGTTATATTTTAGCTTTAAACTTAAATAAATAAGCCTAAAATTTTTTAAAGATGATTGTAAGCGGTCGTTCGCTAGTGGTAAATACTAGTCCAAGCAATAGTAATATAATAAGAGTCGTGTATTAGTGGTGAATAGTATGAATGAATAAAATACACGGACGAACCAGTGAAAGAACTAGTGTAAAGTCACTGATTCATTTACTTAATTCTCACTGGCAAGAACGTTCTATTCGGCATAATATAATATATCACATAATATAATCTCATATTTTTGTATAAAATTCTATACAATTAAGGTTTTGAACAAGTTTTAATCAATTTCAATGGGCCCATTCCTTGTAATAGTAAAGAACTAATATTAACTAGTTTTTGTCTAGGCACCTCATGCGGTGACCGAGTTAGAAATAAATTCTATTAATAGACTTCCGGTTGATAATGACAAGCCCTATACGATTAGAATCATTGATTTTGTTTGTATCGTAAAATGTAATGTTTATTGGAAGAACTCTTCTTGGTTAAATCATCTATATCTAGTCTAAGAACGACCATTCAGACTATTCTCTCTGGTGCATTGGTTATCTTTCCATTTCCTTATCTAGTTATGTGATCTATGTAACCAAAATGTGTCGACGCCCTCAGACTGAGAGTCCCTGAGACTTCCTGCTGGAAGACGTGGGGTTTAATCACCCAGTCGGCCCAGGGGACCGCTCTTACAACAGGAAGCGATAAAAGTATGAGCGAGTTTGCAACCTTTGGACCGCGAGGCGCAAGGTGGATGCGACGGTCATTGAAATGGGAGTGGAACTACAGAAATTAGTTAGGTGTACTTACCTTTTACTTGTGCTTTCTTCGCGTTCTCAAAAACGTTGTGTTATTGGTTTTTAAAGACGTGTGAGAAGTTTTTTATTTTATGTTTGAAAAACAACTTAGATTAAACATCAAAACAACTTAGATTAAACATCAAAACAACTTAGATTAAACATCAAAACAACTTAGATTAAACATCAAAACATTTTTTTTAAAAACAATTAATTTTGAGAGTTTGTCTCTTACATGAAATAATAAGATTAAATAGAAGATGGTTTTACTACGTCATAGTTTAATATGGCCCTACATAGAAGATGGTGTTTCTACGTCATAGTACAATAGAGTCTTACATAGAAGATGGTATTACTACGTCATAGTACAATAGGGCCATACATAGAGATGGTATTACTACGTCATAGTACAATAGGGCCCTACATAGAAGATGGTATTACTACGTCATAGTACAATAGGGCCCTACATAGAAGATGGTATTACTACGTAATAAAACAATAGGGCCCTACACAGAACAGCACAAGTTAGAGCATCACTAGTAGATCATCAATATTTAGTTTCTCCTTCTGGTTGTAGAATTGGAGTAGATGATGCGTTTATAAATCAATTGGAGTAGATGATGTGTTTATAAATCAATCGTTTATTTTAAAATATCCAAGCTGTAAAGAACAAAATAAAAGAATGATATGAACGCAAAATAATTATCATTTAAGCTTATGTAGTTCGCCATTTTCTTGCAACTTGCCCAAAAAACAAATGTTCTATCATTACGTAAAATAGATAATATTTTCCGAATTATTTAGAAGCAAACCGAATATATCACCCATTGACCCACGGACGAATAAAAACGTTAGAACCGCTGGGCCGTGTCCGTGAATTTCATTCTAATCTCTCTAACCAGAAATCCACAACAAGCAGATTCCTTTACCACACACCACATTTCAACCTGACGAGATCTCGAAGCCTCAAACTGACGATATCTCGCGGCCTGACCCGGAAGTCATCAAAATCGTGCTCGTGCCGGGCTGAAATACTCTCTACAACCATGTGGCAAAACTCATTTTGTCTCTTGCTCTGCTAAAACCACTCAACTTCAGAAAGTCAAGTTTTTGAAAAAAAAGTTTTGATCACCTGGAATACCACCTCCACGTCGGAAATTAAATTTTTCGAGAGATAAAGTGACACAGCTAGAGAGAGTTCTTCTCCTGAGGTGTGTGGGGGGCGAGCTGGGTTGGCGTTCGATGATTGTGTGCAATACTCCAAGCGTTCGTTCAAAAAGTCTACTTTCATATCAAGTTTATGAGATACCTGGACGTTTGCAGAAGTTTGCCTTACGTCACTAACGTTTTCGGTCTGACAAAACACCAAAAAGTGACAACTTCTGCGCGACTACAGATCACTAACTGTGTCGGCCACATGTAATGTTCTTTGAGGTATTCAGTTTGGTGAAGAGAGTTTTATCTGCTATATTGGGAACCAGTCTACCCCCAGTTTATCACCAGTTTATCTACTGTTTATACCCAGTTTATCCCCAGTTTATCCATAGTTTATCCATAGTTTATCCCCAGTTTATTCAATGTTTATTCGGATGCCAAAGATAAATTCTGGCGAACAAAACTTCATCAATCACCATTGAAATATAGAAAATGTTACAGATCAACATTGGGTGTTATCAACATTTGTTCGCGCATGTCGAAATGGTACCAAAAATAGTCGTAGTGATATTAATAGCACATGTTATTCAGCCACGCGGTGATGTGTTTTGTCTTTTTGGTTTTCATATAAAAGCTTCATCCGTGACGTATGCATATTAATTTTCCAAACAATTGGGTACATTTTTTTAGCGATCTTAAATTTTTAACGGGTTTGCATTAGTTATAACAATTATTATGTAATCAAACAAATGTTATGCGACCCGTTAATTAAAACTCGAAATTGTTAATGATTTTGTTTCACCTTGGTTTCCCCTTCAAAAGAAAGAGGGCAGTTGTCGGAATTTGCTGTACTTTTCAACTGTCCACAAATGCCACCCCCTAAATGTGTGCCACTCGGGCTGACTGCCCCCACCACCCCTTCCAGCTACGCGACTGACCCCCAAAATACAGAAACCTACAGTCAACACTCGGCCAGACAAGAAGGGAAGCAACCATTTCTCTGTTGATATAACCACCGTTGGACATGGCTGTTAACTCCTGCATTACCAGCAATCAAGAGCGGTTATTCACAAACGAGACGAAAATCAATATCGGATCTTTCGATTCGTATGTGACCGTCCTACGATTGTATCTGAGCATGGTTTTTAAAAACAGATCATGATTTTTATTTTGTCTCTACATCTCTCTTTCTCTCACTCTCTCTCTCACTCTCTCACACTCTCTCTCTTTCTCTCACTCTCTCACTCTCTCACTCTCTCTCACTCTCTCTCACTCTCTCTCACTCTCTCTCACTCTCTCTCACTCTCTCTCTTTCTCTCACTCTCTCTCACTCTCTCTCACTCTCTCTCACTCTCTCTCACTCTCTCTCTTTCTCTCTCTTTCTCTCACTCTCTTTCTCTCACTCTCTCTCACTCTCTTTCTCTCACTCTCTCTCTCACTCTCTCTCACTCTCTCTCTC
>MUZC01000060.1:234818-249313 GCA_002072015.1 Radix auricularia
CTTCCGATCTATAGATAGATAGATAGATAGATAGATAGATAGATAGATAGATAGATAGATAGATAGATAGATAGACATAGGGAGATACATAGAGAGAGATATACATAGATATATATATATATAAATTATTAATTATTCCATCAGATTATACATTTGCCGAGACAATTTTTCACAACTTATCCAGGTAACATATTCATTTCCCTCACTTTACACCTTAAACACATACAATGGTGTGCTATGTTTTATGTGCTCTGTTTTATGTGCTATGTTTTATGTGCTCTGTTTTATGTGCTATGTTTTATGTGCTCTGTTTTATGTGCTATGTTTTATGTGTTATGTTTCATGTGCTATGTTTCATGTGCTATGTTTTATGTGCTCTGTTTTATGTGCTATGTTTTATGTGTTATGTTTCATGTGCTATGTTTCATGTGCTCTGTTTTATGTGCTCTGTTTTATGTGCTCTGTTTTATGTGCTCTGTTTTTGTGTTATGTTTTATGTGCTATGTTTTATGTGCTATGTTTCATGTGCTATGTTTCATGTGCTCTGTTTTATGTGCTCTTTTTATGTGCTATGTTTTATGTGCTCTGTTTTATGTGCTATGTTTTATGTGTTATGTTTTATGTGCTATGTTTCATGTCCTATGTTTCATGTGCTATGTTTCATGTGCTATGTTTTATGTGCTCTGTTTTATGTGCTATGTTTTATGTGTTATGTTTCATGTGCTATGTTTCATGTGCTCTGTTTCATGTGCTCTGTTTTATGTGCTCTGTTTCATGTGCTATGTTTTATGTGCTATGTTTTATGTGCTCTGTTTTATGTGCTATGTTTTATGTGTTATGTTTTATGTGCTATGTTTCATGTGCTATGTTTCATGTGCTCTGTTTTATGTGCTCTTTTTATGTGCTATGTTTCATGTGCTCTGTTTTATGTGCTATGTTTTATGTGCTATGTTTTATGTGCTATGTTTTATGTGCTATGTTTTATGTGCTATGTTTTATGTGCTATGTTTTATGTGTTATGTTTTATGTGCTCTGTTTTATGTGCTATGTTTTATGTGTTATGTTTTATGTGCTATGTTTCATGTGCTATGTTTCATGTGCTCTGTTTCATGTGCTCTTCTTTATATTGAGAATGAAATTCATCCAGAATCGTTGTGCCATGAAAACAGAGAACCGATTGATGCGAGATGCAGTCTACCGGAAACAAGGCATCGGAAATCAATCGGACATCTTATCTTAAACTTTAGGGACCAGGGCACAGCGCAAATTACAATTAATCTCAGTGATGATGCAAGACCAGACCAGAAAGCTTTGCTATGCAACGGAAAAATTCCTACAGATAGCATTGCGAAATTTTATGGAGACAGTGTGCAATGAATAATTTATAAATCAAGGTCTATAGCTGAGCGACTATGCATTTAAAACGATTATAGATTGTGTCTTCAGGCACTCTAACAGTAAACATTGTTTAAAATTTTGTACTGGTACCCAACAAATGACTTTCAGCAACCCATACATAAACATATAAGTGCAATGGTGTCACGTTATTTAGTTAAACATTGTCTTTTGACACAACGAATTGGTCTGTCATGTGTTTGAGATTGTTAGAGTCACTAGTGTGTCTGATTGTGGGAGTCACTAGTGTGTCTGATTGTGGGAGTCACTAATGTGTCTGATTGTGGGAGTCACTAGTGTGTCTGATTGTGGTAGTCACTAGTGTGTCTGATTGTGGGAGTCACTAGTGTGTTTGATTGTGGGAGTCACTAGTGTGTCTGATTGTGGGAGTCAATATTGTGTCTGATTGTGGGAGTCACTAGTGTGTCTGATTGTGGGAGTCACTAGTGTGTCTGATTGTGGGAGTCACTAGTGTGTCTGATTGTGAGAGTCACTAGTGTGTCTGATTGTGGTAGTCACTAGTGTGTCTGATTGTGGAAGTCACTAGTGTGTCTGATTGTGGGAGTTACTAGTGTGTCTGATTGTGGGAGTCACTAGTGTGTCTGATTGTGGGAGTCACTAGTGTGTCTGATTGTTAGAGTCACTAATGTGTCAGATTGTTAGAGCCACTAATGTGTCAGATTGTTAGAGTCACTAATGTGTCAGATTGTTGGAGTCACTAATGTGTCAGATTGTTAGAGTCACTAATGTGTCAGATTGTTAGAGTCACTAATGTGTCAGATTGTTAGAGTCACTAATGTGTCTGATTGTTAGAGTCACTAATGTGTCAGATTGTTAGAGTCACTAATGTGTCAGATTGTTAGAGTCACTAATGTGTCAGATTGTTAGAGTTGTCAGATTGTTAGAGTCACTAATGTGTCAGATTGTTAGAGTCACTAATGTGTCAGATTGTTAGAGTCAGTCGTGAAAATTTCCTCTTACCTTCCAGAGCGCAGATGATGGTAAAAATCACTCCGTGTGCGAACAATCCGAGAAAAAGCCGCCCCATTCCGGAATGATCGTGGATCGCGTTCTTGGATAACGCCGTGGATAATCTTCATAAAACATGCTTTCATCCCCAGGTCATATCCCAGTTTGTGCCTTGGAACTCAACGTTCTTCCCTTGAAGACCCGCTGACCTCTGTGACGTTGTTAGGACCAATGGTCAAGTTCTCTGTAGGTCTCATTGGTGGGGCTGGCTTGTTTGTCAGGTGGGTATCATTGGTGGGGCTGGCTTCTCAGGTGGGTCTCATTGGTGGGGCTGGCTTGTATTTCAGGTGGGTCTCATTGGTGGGGCTGGCTTGTTTGTCAGATGGGTCTCATTGGTGGGGCTGGCTTCTCAGGTGGGTCTCATTGGTGGGGCTGGCTTGTCAGATGGGTCTCATTTTTGGGGCTGGCTTGTCAAGTGGGTCTCATTTGTGGGGCTGGCTTTTCAGGTGGATCTCATTGGTGGGGCTGGCTTGTCGGGTGGGTCTCATTAGTGGGGCTGGCTTTTCAATTGGGTCTCATTGATGGGGCTGGCTTGTCAGTGTGTTCAACATCCAGTTTGGATATCACTATTATGAATCAGACTTTAAGGGCATCAGATGTTGTCTCTTTTAACAAGCTGACAGAAAGAGCAGAAAATGATAATCAATTTAAGCTTTACGCTGTAACTGGAATGAGATGTTTGGAAAAGACATGCAAGTTATTGTAAGTATTTGGTAACATTTGTCATTGATGTTCAAACTAAGATCAGAAACCTTACATTAAATTGACATTAAAATATCTATAAATACACACTATCGTCTCTTGCCTATATTCAAACAATGAACTTTATAAAACTAGATGAAAATGGCAATTACTGTTTCATTGTTTCAATAACAGAAAAATTAACAGCACATGTTTAAAATATCCACATGCAGTCCAGGACTAAATTGTGTGTGTTGGGGGTGGGGTGGGGGGGTAGCTCACGCGGATCTTTTTTGTAATGCATCCAACCCAAGCAAGTGTATTGCAAGAAAAACAACCAATAAATTGAGCAATCATTTCTCTCATTGCCTCTTTGGATTGCACGCACCGCAGTTTTTATTGTTATTCTTTTTATTCGTTTTTATTTGTGTACTATTTGTTCTTTGAGGAAGGCTCTTTGCCGACATGTTCGTGGTTTCTTTACGTCCGGTCAGCCTCACTCATACCCTGTCAGCCTCACTCATACCCTGTCAGCATCACTCATACCCTGTCAGCCTCACTAATACCCTGTCAGCCTCACTCATACCCCGTTTACATATAATTCATCTACAAATCTATAAGTCTAATGGCAGTCTCACCCACATTTTGTTCAGTACAATACTGTTCGCTTGATACACACTACACAATTCGTTGAGCTGTATTTAAATTCGTTCATTCAATTCATTGTAACATGTTCATAGTTGATGCTGACAGTGTCTCAGACTGTTATTGTAGATTGCAGATCATCTCATTAAGTTGGATATTACATATTTTAACAAATAGTATTAAATACTAAATTAGAAAGTAGTCATGTACACCACCTTAGTTAGTTCTTACATTTAAATGTTCAGATATCCGGATTCAGAATCCGACTCCGAATCCAGTACATAACTTTAATACATTGTTACCAACTTAAATACATTGTTACTAAATCAAATACATTGTTACTAAATCAAATACATTGTTACTAATTCCATATCTTTGTTACTACTGTCACGAGGACCAAGCACTAAAGGGCGATGTCAAGATCTAGGTCTATAATTTCACCTCACCCACACGTCAGCTACGCCATCGGAAAAGGTCTAGGCCATGAAAAAGAACGTTGAGGTCAGAGGCCACTGACCACATCATCACCGCATGGGGTGGGCCACTGACCACAACATCACCGCATGGGGTGGGCCACTGACCACATCATCACCACATGAGGTGGGCCACTGACCACAACATCACCGCATTGGGTGGGCCACTGACCACATCATCACCACATGGGGTGGGCCACTGACCACAACATCACCGCATTGGGTGGGCCACTGACCACATCATCACCGCATGGGGTGGGCCACTGACCACATCATCACCACATGGGGTGGGCCACTGTCCACATCATCACCACATGGGGTGGGCCACTGACCACATCATCACCACATGGGGTGGGCCACTGACCACATCATCACCACATGGGGTGTGCCACTGACCAAATCATCACCACATGAGGTGGGCCACTGACCACATCATCACCACATGGGGTGGGCCACTGACCATATCATCACCACATGAGGTGGGCCACTGACCACATCATCACCACCCACATGGGGTGGGCCACTGACCACATCATCACCGCATGGGGTGGGCCACTGACCACATCATCACCACATGGGTTGGGCCACTGACCACATCATCACCGCATGGGGTGGGCCACTGACCACATCATCACCGTGCACGGGCGGTGACCACATCAACAAGAAGTATTTCTGAGCCGTGTCATTGCGTCACCAAATCGCGCCAGTTGGAGCGAGTCTAATGTCTGGGCCTCGAAACACTTAGCTCTTCTTAATCAGCCGTTAACGGCGGACATCGAGGCATAGGAATAAACAAGAAGACATTTTGTCTAGCACATCTCGAGTATCTTTCAGATAGGGGTTCGGTGGTACACATGCCTGCTCACTTGTACGTTGTATCTGTCTCTAAGTTAATACTGTATTCGTCATAGCTCATGATATAGTACACGTCTATAAGAACAGGTTAAAACAAGTATCCCACGGAACGTACCTGGAGAACAGCAGCAGCAGAAGTGACCCGAGTTCTAATGTCGCCGACACTCGGCAAGTTGTAAACAACGTCTGGACAGTGCATTCGCATCATGCAGACGTGATGGTCACGTGACATAGCAGACATAACACAAACAAAGAAACACATGGGCGTAATTACAAGGCTATGGTGAACTATGGTCGGAAAATGATACGTGGCTACGGGAAGGGAAGTATGCTACACAGAGGGAATGTAATAAAGATATTACGGGGTAAATGAACGGTAATATTTATTTCAATGTGCTAGAATAGGATGCATGATACAATGTTGGATATAAGACGGATAAATGGTCGGAAACGTTGTATTACAACATGCTAGAAAAAGATACGTGATACAATACAGGAGCATTCGGTTATAGAGGTCTGAAAATATATGACTGGTCGGAAAGATTATGGTCACAGAATAATGACTTAGACTTAGTCACGAGTCGGATACGTCAAATAAATTTTGGCTATCTAATTGCGTCATCAAAATAAGCGTAGTGAAAACTGGGGCTCGTGAGTCGCATGCGGTCCGCTAGGAATTCCGCGAAGTCCGCCTCCACATGAAGGAAATTAAATAAGAACATTAAATGTGTGAGACTAAACTTAGGCGACATTATTAGCTGCGAAATTTTGACCTCTCACTGTTGTGGCCTTCACCTTCAAAAGTTTTCGCTCAACTGAACTAAATGAAAAAAATAAAAATTTTGAGAGAAAAAAATTAAGTGAAGAATTTTCAAGGAAGATTTTTTTAAAATTAGCAAACGAAGAGAGTTAATGGAAAAGTTTTTTTTTTTAAAATATTTTTATAACTGTAAATTAAAAAAATCATGTTAAGCCTGGTCCCTATTGGAATTCAGGACGTGTTAGCGCATTTTCGTATTATGTATCAGTTCTTATGTTAGATATCAGAATTATGTAGTTATCAGTAATTGTGTTTAGATTTTAGACATATTTTTATGAATTTTCTTGTTTAATGAATATACCTGACATTTTTTTTATTTAAAAGTCATTTCTTTACATTTAAAAAAAAAAATATTTTCTCTTTAATCTAGCTACAAGTCACCACAAATGATGACGTATAACTCTCTAAACTTTTACACATATTTTAATGATGTCAACTAAAAAAAACCAACTAATTCTTTTGCACCCTTTCGCACCACTCTTCAATGCCTGAAGGATTATGCATTCGACTTCCGCAATGGCGGCCGTTCCCTGCGCTAGTGTTACTTCTCGATTCGAAATATTTTTTGGTAGTTTTAACGGGTTTTTTTAACGGATCGAGTAACTGAGTGTTGATGCACAAATGGCAGGTCAGGACATACAAAAAACAGATATACCTCATGGGTCTAGGACTTATGGATGCTGAGATCAAGGGTGATGACGGACGGACGGACGGACAAAACGGGTGCAATAGCGCATTCGACTTCTCGAAAATGCGCTAAAAACGTGTATTTCTCATTACTAAAATAATGTTGTTGTAGCTAATAAAGCTTAATTTAGACGTTATCTTTGGTGTGTAAACCTTCTGGAGTACTATTATTAAAAGTAACAATGCCAAAATTACTTCAAGTCTCAAGTTAGTGTCGATGTTAGCACGAAGCGCATGTCTTATTTCTAGTTAAGTCAATGAACTTCAGCTACTGAATAAATACTGAAATAAAGTTGAGGGACTAACTAAACGATTCTTTTAAAGCGTGTTCACCTGGGTAACACTATTTCAGTTGTCTCGAGCACCCTAGGGTCAAAGGTCAACTGAATGTAATCGTCCGATGCACTGAGTTACGTCCCCTTGTCTCATTTGACCACGTCAACGAGGTATGGTCTGATGACGAGGCATTTGTTAATGAACGTCTGCATCTCGGTTAATGGAGGGTCAGCAGACGATGGAATGGACACTTAGGTCAAGGGGACATTAGAGTCAGAAGACTCTTAGCCCGATATTCAGACACCAAACCTCAACAAACCTTTGGTCACACACTCTTAGCCCGACATTCAGACACCTAACCTCAATCAAACGTTGGTCACACACTCCTAGCCCGACATTCAGACACCTAACCTCAATCAAACTTTGGTCACACACTCCTAGCCCGACATTCAGACACCTAACCTCAATCAAACTTTGGTCACAAACTCCTAGCCCGACATTCAGACACCTAACCTCAATCAAACTTTGGTCACACACTCTTAGCCCGACATTCAGACACCTAACCTCAATCAAACTTTGGTCACACACTCCTAGCCCGACATTCAGACACCAAACCTCTACCAATCTTTTGTCNCTTTGGTCGCAGACTCCTAGCCCGACATTCAGACACCTAACCTCAATCAAACTTTGGTCACACACTCCTAGCCCGACATTCAGACACCTAACCACAACAAACCTTTGTCACAGACTCCTACGCCAACATTCAGGCACCAAACCTCAACCAAACTTTGGTCACAGACTCCTAGCCCGACATTCAGACACCAAACCTCAATCAAACTTTTGTCACAGACTCCTAGCCCGACATTCAGACACCAAACCTCTACCAATCTTTGGTCGCAGACTCCTAGCCCGACATTAAGACACCAAATCTCTAACAAAATTTGGTCACAGACTCCTAGCCCGACATTCAGACACCAAACCTCTACCAATCTTTGGTCGCAGACTCCTAGCCCGACATTCAGACACCAAACCTCTCACAACATTTGGTCACAGACTCCTAGCCCGACATTCAGACACCAAACCTCAATCAAACTTTGGTCGCAGACTCCTAGCCCAACATTCAGACACCAAACCTCTAATAACATTTGGTCACAGACTCTTAGCCCGACATTCAGACACCAAACTTCAATCAAACTTTGGTCGCAGACTCCTAGCCCGACATTCAGACACCTAACCTCAATCAAACTTTGGTCACACACTCCTAGCCCGACATTCAGACACCAAACCTCAAGCAAACTTTGTTCGCAGACTCCTAGCCCGACATTCAGACACCTAACCTCAATCAAACTTTGGTCACACATTCGTAGCCCGACATTCAGACACCAAACCTCAATCAAACTTTGGTCACACACTCCTAGCCCGACATTCAAACACCTAACCTCAATCAAACTTTGGTCACACACTCCTAGCCCGACATTCAGACACCTAACCTCAATCAAACTTTGGTCACACACTCCTAGCCCGACATTCAGAACCTAACCTCAATCAAACTTTGGTCACACACTCCTAGCCCGACATTCAGACACCAAAGCTCAATCAAACTTTGGTCACACACTCCTAGCCAGACATTCAGACACCTAACCTCAATCAAACTTTGGTCACACACACCTAGCCAGACATTCAGACACCTAACCACAACAAACCTTTGTCACAGACTCCTACGCCAACATTCAGGCACCAAACCTCAACCAAACTTTGGTCGCAGACTCCTAGCCCGACATTCAGACACCAAACCTCTACCAATCTTTTGTCACAGACTCCTAGTAAAACATTCAGACACCAAACCTTAATCAAACTTTGGTCACACACTCCTAGCCCGACATTCAGACACCAAACCTCAATCAAACTTTGGTCGCAGACTCCTAGCCCGACATTCAGACACCAAACCTCAATCAAACTTTGGTCGCAGACTCCTAGCCCGACATTCAGACTCCAAACCTCTAACAACATTTGGTCACAGACTCCTAGCCCGACATTCAGACACCAAACCTCTAACAACATTTGATCACACACTCCTAGCCCGACATTCAGACACCAAACCTCTAACAACATTTGGTCACAGACTCTTAGCCCGACATTCAGACACCAAACCTCTAACAACATTTGGTCACACACTCTTAGCCCGATATTCAGACACCAAACCTCAATCAAACTTTGGTCACAGACTCTTAGCCCGACATTCAGACACCTAACCTTAATCAAACTTTGGTCGCAGACTCTTAGCCCGACATTCAGACACCAAACCTCAATCAAACTTTGGTCACAGACTCTTAGCCCGACATTCAGACACCAAACCTCTAACAACATTTGGTAGCAGACTCTTAGCCCTACATTCAGACACCAAACCTCAACCAACCTCTGGTCGCAGACTCCTAGCCCGACATTCAGACACCAAACCTCTAACAACATTTGGTGACAGACTCTTAGCCCAACATTCAGACACCAAATTTTGTTGTTACTGCTGCGATGAACTGCCAACTGACAACAGTGTGAACAGATTAACAAATAAATGAACTGTCTCCTTATAAAGCTGTAAGGTGCAGCCAAACCACCTTTATAATACAAGAGCAGAACCCAAATCGATATGGCGAATATTTCCTGTACTGTCCTACAGTGTCTTACAACATTTCTTTTGGGGAAGCAATGTAGAGATATTCAATCAAATTATATTTTCATGTGTGTTATTAATATACTACTTCCAGTCATCCATTCACATATGGATCATTGTTACTCCCAAGCAATAGAATTCTCTATCATTACACATCTGCAGTATGGCAGCTACGAAAGCTTTCAAGACCTCACTAAAAACCCATCTCTATAAACTTTACTTTCAAAATTATTAAAAACAACAATCAAACATTTATCTGAATGATAAAAGTAGCTCACGTGACCTCTTAGTTCATTACATGATATTTTTTATTACGTAGTTAAGGTATGAAAATTTTATGTTTAACATAATTATAACGATCTGAGTCTTTATATTTTTGTATCAAGCGCTGTGAGCCCAGCTCCTTGCTGGGATACTGCTCTATATAAGTTCTAAAATTAGTATCATTAATAAACATGATTATTAGCTTCTCCCGTGAATTCATTTGTCTTAGCTACAATAAGAAACAGTCGTTTATAAAAATTTATTTGGTCTTTAGATATAAATATGCTTTTTCAGCACTAATTTATTTATTTCTTCTTCTGTTACTATCTCTGTTTCTTAAACTCTATATTCTTTTTCTTATTCTCTATACAATATTCTTTATACCCCATACAATATTACTTATACCCAACACTATATACTTGTTCTCAATCCACATTGCTGATAATGTTCTTCGACAAACACAGGTGAGCTCAACAGCAACGAGGACAATCCTACAGAGTTAACTTCTCCTAACTCAAATACTTTGACCATCACAACAAGTTCCTGTCCACGCCATCTTACCAAAGTTTCCACCAACCGGGTTTGATTGTGTCCACCCGGTGGGCGGACAAGGTCCATTAAACTCCAGGTTGTCGATCTGTTTAGAGACAAAGATTTCTTCTAATCCCCATTGATCTCCCCCCACGTGACGTGCTTCCCGGAGCGTGACCGGATCCCGTTTCCATCATTGTCTCGCGGAGCCATCCCTCTGGTCACACAACAATGGGCTGGACTTTAATCCCTTAACAAGTTTCATTCTCGTTCTTACAGCTCCTGTAGCCGGGGACCCAGGTCTGACCACTCATGGCCTGATTTTTTCGGCAAATTAAAAAATGAAAAAAAATAGAGAAAGCCACGGGATTTAATGGGACTAATAATTTCAAGGTTCATCTCCACGACTTCCATGTCCTAGCCACGCGACAAACTCCGTACATCTCTCAGCCAACAGATTGAAATGAATTTGGATTTCAGTAGAGGTCTTTTGATAGGAAATAATGAATGGTAGGGAGGAAGGAAGACAAAGTGTTTTGATGAGGGAGAAATAAACAAGTGGATGGGCTTAGAAAAGTCAGAAATGGCCTCTTTATTTAAAAAAAAAGCTCTTTAATGTCCACTGACTTAATTCGGTCTGTGCTACAATTCCTCTCTTTTATTGTGTGGACTGAAGAAACGAAAAAATAGTTTCTTTTACTTTAACATCTTACTTCAGATTCAATACATTCAATGTCCACACTCCCCGTCCCCACCTTCCAGCCAATAAAACAATTTTACGCTCGAACCTAAAAAACAAAAACGAAATGGTCCAGCCTACATTGTAACTACATATCCACGAAGTCCAGTTGGCCTACATTGAGCCAACAGAACCACGATGTCCAGTTGACCTATATTGAGCCAACAAATCCACGATGTCCAGTTGGCCTACATTGAGCTAACAGATCCACGATGTCCAGTTGGCCTACATTGAGCCAACAGATCCACGATGTCCAGTTGACCTACATTGAGCCAACAAAACCACGATGTCCAGTTGGCCTGCATCGAACCAACAGATCCACGATGTCCAGTTGGCCTACATCGAGCCAACAGATCCACGATGTCCAGTTGGCCTACATCGAACCAACAGATCCACGATGTCCAGTTGGCCTACATCGAGCCAACAGATCCACGATGTCCAGTACCTACATTCAGCCAAGAGATCCACGGTGTCCAGTTGGCAAACATTGGACCAACAGATCCACGATGTCCAGTACCTACATTGAGTCAACAAAACCACGATGTCCAGTTGACCTACATTGTACCTACATATCACGATGTTCAGTTGGCAAACATTGGACCAACAGATCCACGATGTCCAGTTGACCTACATTGAGCCAACAGATCCACGCCACGATGTTTGAAGATCCAGACGCCAGTGAAAGTCATTAACGTGCGCCCACCTGCCCGCCCCCCCCTCCGGTCAATGACGGGGTCTGCATTCATATTCAGCTTTAGCTATGTGGGTCGTGGGGGTCAACTCGCTGATTTACGGCCATCGTCTGCTTGGTTTAATAGCAGGCGTGAACGGGTGGGGAGGGGTGGGGGGCTTGTTTACTGAAAATAAAATGTTTCTATGGCAGAGTCCTACAGTCACTCGGCTCAGTTGCTGAGTTGTGTGTGGCGTGTGGGTGATGTGTGTGGCGTGTGGGTGATGTTTGAGGGTGATGGAGGGGTGAGTGTGGGGGCGTCATATGACAGTAGGGGTAGTGAATGAATTTGGGTTATCATTTTGTCAAATATTTGAGATCATTGGTTTCGAGTTCATTTTTTGTGTCGTAAACACTTTAAAAACTTAAACTGATTAGCCAAAACCAAAAACTATTAATAGAAATATTGTATCTAATTGTATCTTTTTTAAGGACAAAATTAATTTAAAAAATAATAAATTTTACGAGTCAATACGTGAATGTAGGTATATTGAGAATGATTGATCTTATCAGCTAATTTTTAATTCTTCGTTAATTTAAGACAGCTAATTGGACTTGAAAAAAAAATCGTAATTATACTAAGCTAACAATTTTGAGAACATAGTGATTTGACTGTATTTATGCCCCAAAACATTGTTCCGCTAAAATGTAATCTAAAAATAGAACACTACGAAATGAGCTATGACGTTTTCCGGTTTTAGAAATGAAGAACCCTATTAGTGAACGGCCCATTCATTGCACCGATGATATCCCTAGAACATCACATACAACTTACATTCAATGGAATTTTTAAAAATTATTTTTACATTCTTGCACAACACAACAATGTTAGGTGTGGAAAAAAAACGGAGGGTTTGTAATACATCTATAACTTAATACAAATTGAGGTCATTATACCCAGCAATGCTTAGCTGTCCAGATATTAATTTTGATTTTCTCTTTCAATTTTAAGTTTAAAGTTGTTGACGAGTTAAGTGTAATTATTGTGTTCGTTTGCGTTTATTTTGGTGCGCCGATTGAGAGCAAATGACGGTGTACAAGCATGTAGGTCAGATACCTATAAACTCAATGCAACACTTTAAAATGTAGGTCAGATACCTATAAACTCAAAGCAACACTTTTAAATGTAGGTCAGATACCTATAAACTCAAAGCAACACCTTTAATGTAGGTCAGATACCTATAAACTCAAGGCAACACTTTAATGTAGGTCAGATACCTATAAACTCAAAGCAATACTTTTAATGTAGGCCAGATACCTATAAACTCAAAGCAACACCTTTAATGTAGGTCAGATACCTATAAACTCAAAGCAACACCTTTAATGTAGGCCAGATACCTATAAACTCAAAGCAACACCTTTAATGTAGGTCAGATACCTATAAACTCAAAGCAACACATTTAATGTAGGTCAGATACCTATAAACTCAAGGCAACACTTTAATGTAGGTCAGATACCTACAAACTCAAAGCAATACTTTTAATGTAGGTCAGATACCTATAAACTCAAAGCAACACTTTTAATGTAGGTCAGATACCTATAAACTCAAAGCAACACCTTAATGTAGGTCAGATACCTATAAACTCAAAGCAACACCTTTAATGTAGGTCAGATACCTATAAACTCAAAGCAACACCTTTAAATGTAGGTCAGATACCTATAAACTCAAAGCAACACCTTTAAATGTAGGTCAGATACCTATAAACTCAAAGCAACACCTTTAATGTAGGTCAGATACCTATAAACTCAAAGCAACACCTTTAATGTAGGTCAGATACCTATAAACTCAAAGCAACACTTTAAACATTTCAACAAATTCTTGCCTAAAAATGTTTACCACCTGTTGCTGTGCACTTCTTCCCATTGAGAATTAGATCTAACACCCAAAAAATGTGTTTTCCCAATTTTGATTTCTCGTGCCCTACACACAATGACCGAGGGGGGGGGAAGCCCTGTAAAAAAAACACCTGTTATCAATCGTTTGCCTGAACAGATAATTTCCAATTGATCGCTTGGCTTTTGTTTTGTTTAACTGCGTGTGGGGTGCGATTGTGGGGGGTGTGGGCGGTAGGGGGGAGGCTGCTCCAAAGGTGAGCATTAACCCATGGAATTCCAAACCTAGGCGGGAGAGATACTGTGCCAGTTCGATTCTCTCCGGAACAAGATAGGGTTAAGTTCTGTTTGTCTTGACATTAACGCTAGTCTTCGTTCGCTCTTGCGCTGAAAAGGTTCGGATTATTTTGCTTCATTCTTATTTTTATGCAAAACTGGATGGAGGCAATTTGAACATGTGTCTTCAATAGTTATATTTGAATTTGACTGGCAATGAAGCTTATGATTGAGCCCGTCTAACCACATGCTAAGCCGAAGGTCCTAAGATGTTAAATATACAAAGTCAAGAAAATAGTTCTTCTTCAATAAAATAAACAATAAATGAAGCTTTTATATAAAGATATTATAAATAACGTAGCCACCACTTCCATGTGAATGTATTGCGCTGAAATTAAATCATTGAATGAGCTGCCATTCAAACAAAAATGGTTGAAGTTTGGACGGCAAAGGTGCTACAGATAAGGGGGCCGTCCATCAATGACGTCACGCATTTGTGACGATGTGTCACGAGGGGGAACATCCTTATATTTATGTCTCGTATATAAAGGATTTATAGTCAAAAACTTTGTTTTCACTGGGGGGGGGGGGCG
>MUZC01000060.1:252025-264279 GCA_002072015.1 Radix auricularia
TTGTTAAGTACACTCTCCTAACGCTAATTTGCGAAAAAGCATTGTGTACGCTTCTCCAGAAATCCCTATTTAAAACCCGTGCGAAGCCGGGTACTTGCCCCGACGATATTTTGCCAGACAGAATTTTAAACTCCCTACTCAGGGGGAGCCGGGGACCCAAATGTAGTTTTATTTACTTATATACACTATATAAATAGTGAAAATCACCCATTCTACAATTTCCCATGTAGGTAGAATAATGAAAAATATGCTATATAAATACTGAAAATCCCAAATTCGCACGGGTTTTAAATGAGGTTTTCTGTTGAAGAGTAATATACTGTTTATTTGTGTGAAGTAAAAGGGTACATTTATCTTAAAGGGGGCCCAAAAACGTATTTTACTTAGATGGGCTCTATAAAAATTGAAAATTACAAATTCTCCTATTTCTGATTCGGTGGAAGCATGACATTTTAGGAAATTGTTGAGTACACGCCCGCCTGCAGTGGTAACAGGTGAAAAAATATATAAATTATCATTTACTGGGAGCCGGGGGCCCAAATGTAGGTGGTTTTTTTTAACAACTACACGCTATATAAATACTGAAAATCACCCATTCTAGTATTTCCCGTGTAGGTAGAAGAATGAAACTTTGGGAAGTTGTTAAGTACATTCTCCTAACGCTAATTTGCGAAAAATAATTGTGTTAGCTTCTACAGAAAACCTTATTTAAAACCCGTGAGAAGCCGGGTACTTGCCTCTAGTATTTAATAAATATAGATCATAGAAAGAAATTTTGTAAGAAAAGAAAAAACAACATCAAATGGCTCAACCAAAAATCGAACCCCTGCCTGTTTGACCTCATTCAGTTCACCAATCTAAATCTCAATCATAAGACCATAAAAGTTCGGTGCAATTTGTGAATTTTACAAGGTTATATCAGTTAGCTATAAGGTTTTTTCTTTAATCCCATTGGATGATAAAAATAGCTGACTACCAATGGCCGCAGCCGCAGGGACCAGCTGTTTGTACTCAACTACCACTAAACACTTCCATATTCTATACTAATACAACTTTAAATTATAGTACACAATCAAAAACTGAGCTAGTATGATTTATTGAATATTTCTATCCCATTACTACAAAGCTATTTTAGTTTAACCAATATTTCTATTCCATAATCTTTAACTTTACATTTATTTATACTGCCCAGTACTTTGAGGTTATGGTTAACTCTGTGGTGGTAAATAGACAATTGTCTAAGACAGGATGCGTAAACTGGCCCGGCTTTATGGAATGGGAGGCCCTAGTCGAAGTGAATTAGGTGGCCCTAAATGTAATAGAAAAACAAATGAATAAATATGGAAAGATTCTTGAGCGAGGTCCCCACTAATGAGACTACAAATCGGAGGCACTAGGCTGCTGCCTAGTTTGCCTATGCCTAAAGCCGGCCTTGATGTTATGATGATGTCACTTTCATTTCACACAATCGATTGCAAAGCTTTAAGATCGGGGTATTGTTTCAACATGAGTCAAATGAAACCTTCGACACAAATCAAGATGTTTGCAAGTGTTTCTTTAGACCACAAAGTCAAATATCATACATCAATCATTTACCATGTTTCTATAGACCACAAAGTCAAATATCATACATCAATCATTNAATTGTCTTTGTCCCCTAGGAACCATTGGGTGATATGAGAATGTTGGACTTTAATAATAGTTACCATTGGGTGATATGAGAATGTTGGACTTTAATAATAGTTACCATTGGGTGATATGAGAATGTTGGACTTTAATAATAGTTACCATTGGGTGATATGAGAATGTTGGACTTTAATAATAGTTACCATTGGGTGATATGAGAATGTTGGACTTTAATAATAGTTACCATTGGGTGATATGAGAATGTTGGACTTTAATAATAGTTACCATTGGGTGATATGAGAATGTTGGACTTTAATAATAGTTACCATTGGGTGATATGAGAATGTTGGACTTTAATAATAGTTACCATTGGGTGATATGAGAATGTTGGACTATAATAATAGTTACCATTGGGTGATATGAGAATGTTGGACTTTAATAATAGTTACCATTGGGTGATATGAGAATGTTGGATTTCAAGAGACAGCTTAGATTCACCAGCTTTGATCCAGCAAGACTTAGACAACTCTAAATTTTGTTCCCTGTTCATATGATTTTTAAAAATCATTTTTTAAAATATTATATATTAAATTTGAATAATTTATGTAGGCTAGGTTTAAGAGGACACAGTGTTACAATTTCTTTGACTACTAGAGAACCACTCACATTAGCCAATTAAAGAGTTTGCAAACATTAATTATCAATATTTAGCTAAATTTTAAGATACAAATAAAATTATTTCTTCACCTTTTCATATAATATAATGTGTTGGATTTTTAGAATTAATTCATATTTTTAGCTACATTTTAGCTGTAAGGGTTACTGCCAGTTATTCATTGTAGCACTTTTAATACAAATATAGTTCTTCCAACATTAATTAAATGTTACAAACATGGTCAGTGCTCAGTGAGGCTCTTTTGGCCTCCCACATCTCAAAAAGTTTATCTTTACTGTGCTGAGAACTCTTCAAACCAGACACATTTGTTTTAAAATTCCAAAGCTGATGATAAATTTGCAGGCTTCAGAGTCAGAGATATTACTAAAAATATTGCCATATCTGCAGCAGCCTGGTTTAATTTATTTTCAAATGTTTGGTCTGACTATTTAAAGGAATGGTTGAAGGGTGACCAGGGGCAGCCAGCCCCACCAGCTGCTCATTGCAAGGTTCGTAACTCTGACTGGAGGCATCTGTTTAACAGAGACATCATCAGTATGCCAGACAAATGGGAATATCCATGGGTAAAGTTAATATTAAAGCTTTTAACGGTAGAAAAAATGACACATCAAAATCAAAATACTTCTTTCTGATGACATTTTTATATCTTAATAATCCCTTGAATAAAAAAAATGTTCTTTACATTTATTAATTTTGTTATGATTTTAAATTCATTAACTCTTAGTTAGGGATAGTTTTCCTATAAATGAATAAAATCTTTATATTTACTCCTCTTCTGTGTATTGTGCTAGTACACAACATTCAAGTTGGAATCAAAATACTTGTTAAAGTGTATAGTCTTATACTTAAAGTCTCTACTGTTATTTCTTATCATTTATTAAATACAATTTAAAACTTTTTTTCCCCACAGTATGCATCCTGGGATTTAGCCTTTCACATGTTGCCTTTTGCTAGCATAGACTTAAATTTTTGCAAGGACCAGATGCTTCTATTTCTCAGAGAATGGTACATGCATCCAAATGGCCAGGTAGCTCAATATAAATTAAATAAATTTGATTTCAGACTTCTATTTTAAAGTTCTCACAATAATGTTTTAGCTATGAAGCATTTTTTTTTAAAACCTCTTTGGCTAAAATTTATTTTATGTGGATATTACTCTGTTAGCAATTTGAGGAGGCTGCTATGTGCTATTTGTAAAATTCAAACATATTGAATTCTCTTCATATATATTCAGTTTTTCATTGCTGTAATATTAACATTTAAAGCCCCATAAGGTTTTCAGTAAATTTCTGCCTCAGTCTTGAAAGTGTAAGGATTTCACATTTATTGTGATCAACTGGTTATAAAATTTTTAAAGTTGCGGAAAATTTATTTATATTATTATTTCCTCTTACTGACTTCATCTTTTAGTTAAAGAATGGTTATTTTACATATCTACAAGACCACCTTGAGCCTAATACTATTTTTACCTCTAGTATAGTACTATTATTTTTACCAAAAAGTAAACACTAGCAAAAGCAACCACAGACATTTCAGGAAGTAGACTAAAAGTTTCTCTCGCTAATTAAAGAATTTCTATTTTCAATGATTTCATTACTAAAGGCAGCGCTATCGACGCGCTTTGGGATTAGAGACAAGGTGCACATTACCCTGCTTTGTTAATAATGGTCAAATATTTTTCTTTCAATTTTGCCTGTTATTATTTTATATAGAAAAGTACTCTATCAGAAATTGTGAGTCAAAGACAATAATGAAATTTCATAAAGTTTATAATTTATGTATAATATGTATTATGCACTTCAAAGTTTTTCAATTTACAAAAAAGAAAAATTCTTTAAATTGTATATATTTAATGACATAGATACCAGCTTACGAGTTTGCTTTTAGTGATGTCAACCCTCCAGTTCATGCTTACGCTGTTCTGAAAATCTACAAGGCTTCTGGTGATAGCAGGGCCAGGAGGGATCAAGTTTTTCTTGCCAGGTGCTTTCAGAAACTAGCATTAAATTTTACATGGTAGGTCAATTCTTTATGATTTGATGTTTGCAATGGTCTGTCTAGAACATTGGTGGCCAAACCGCATGCAGCTCTTTAGTGTTCATGTTGCGGCTGGCGTGCAATTTATGAAAGATATGTTACAAGGATTTCTGGATGATTTCCAGACCAGGTTTAATGACCCATAGTGCTTCAATGCGGCATTCAACATTTTTTTAATATTTTAAAATGGCTCTTAATTACTACAGGTTTGTCCACCCCTGGTCTAGAGATGTTTCTTTTGACATTTTAAAGTGATGTTGATTAATTAGGTTTTTAAATCATTGTTGACTTTAGTTAAGTTATTTTAATAATTATTAAATACCACAAATTAAATTAAACCCTGCATTTTTCCACTATGTTCCACTCTCCAGGTGGGTTAATAGGAAAGATCCTGATGGCCTCAACATTTTTGAAGGAGGTTTCCTTGGCCTAGATAACATCGGGGTCTTTGACAGATCCAAACCTTTGCCCACCGGAGGAAAACTGGCGCAGGCTGACGGGACGGCCTGGATGGCTTTCTTCTGTGAACTCATGGTTGAGTTCAGCCTCATCTTGGCCCACCGTGACCAGATCTACGAGGACATGGCCAGCAAGTTCTTTGAGCATTTCGTCTACATCATGGACGCCATAAATTACGGTGTGGCCCACCTTTGGGATGAAGAGGACGGCTTCTATTATGACAACATCATATTTGAGAACTCACGCCAGCCTTTAAAGATAAGATCCATGGTCGGAATGGTGAGTCAGTTTACTTTACGTGGATAACAGTTTTCAGTCAAACAAATGATACTTAAAATGAGCTTGAATTTCAAAATATTGAGTTTTTTTAATAAGTATTTGTTTTGAATTTAAATATTAATAATGAAAATAATAATAATTCGTATCCATTCTGTGAACTTTCACCTCAAAGCGTATAGTAGAGTAAAAATGTGTCTAGACAGTATTATTATTCAAGAGGGAAAATTTTGTGATCCTTCCAGCTTTCACTAGAGCACACCATAATAAACATACTCTTTTTATTTTAGGTCCCACTGTTTTCATCCTTAGTTCTCTGGGAATCAGAAACCAAGCAACATCCTGGCTTTTACAAGAGAACAAAATGGTTCCTGGAAAATAGGAAAGGGCTGGAATGTAAAACACAGGTAATAAATAATTTTTTCTGAAACAAAAATAGTTCTAGACTTATAATCCAATTTTTTAAAATATTTTTTTAAAGTTGTAACTTCCGAATTTTAAAAATATGTCCACTACATGATCAAAAATATCTCTTTGCATTCAATAATCTTGACTTTAAAACTTTCATATTTTCACTCTCCAACCATCAGATTCTACGCTGCAGTAACTCTTCTCAGACTGGAGAAGATAAAGATGAGCAAGCCATTATGTTATCTCTGGTCACAAGAGATCAGCTCATCCGAATTCTCAAGTATTTACTAGATGAAGAAGAGTTCCTTTCTCCTTATGGGATTCGTTCTCTCTCCAAGGTTTTCATCTCACTCCTTTATTGTCAATATATTTCTCAAACTATCAATCATGAGCTTCTACTAAATTCTTGAACATTTCATATAATGAGGAAAATTTAAAATCTTTAGGGGAGAGTCAATTCTAATTATTTTCCATGAGTCAATGTTCTATTTTTTTTATTTAGTTTCTTGGGGGATAAATTCATGCATCTAGACCAAAGATTTTTAACATACTCTTCTTTACATTACAGTACACCACTTTTCTGGTCCTGTGATATGAAACAAGTTAACATTATTTTATAGGGTTCTTCATTTCTAAAACCGGAAAACGTCATAGCTCATTTCTTAATGTTCTTTTTTTAGATTACATTTTAGCGGAACAAAGTTTTGAGGCATAAATACAAACAAATCACTATGTTCTCAAAATTGTTATCTTAGTAAAATTACGAAATTGTTTTTTATTTTGCAAGTCCAATAAGCTGTCTTAAATTAACGAAGAATTAAAAATTAACTGATATCTTAAATTAACGAAGAATTAAAAATTAACTGATAAGATCAATCATTCTCAATATACCTACATTCACGTATTGACTTGTACCTTTTATTAATTTTTTTATGAATTTGTCCTTACAAAAGATAAATTTAGATTATAATATTTCTATTAATAGATTTCCACCATATTTTGAACAACTCTATTGTGCTGTAATCTGTTGATAATTAAAAACTAGGGCTGTGGAAATTAACGATTAATTAATCATTAAAACTTTTAATCGATTGAAATTAATTTAATTTGATTTATTAAAATTTACGAAAATATTTCTAATATTTTTTCCCAATCTATTAATATTAATAATTTATCTTTTTTGTTACGTACCCTCTTTTCCCTCATTATTATTATTTATTTACATGTATATGCAAAAAAAAAGGATTTTCTTGCATAGCACGAATTTGCTGTGTTACTTCACAAAATTTTGGACCCATGGAATAACAGTGACTTAACCGATTTCGCAAAATAATAAATCATGAAAATCAGTATCAGCCCTATTAAAAACCTTTAAATTGAACCAAGTTTTGTTTAGATCATACTTTAATATTTTCACAGAGATTACAAAGATTAATTCATTTGTTATGTTTGTATTGGTATTCAGTACCATGAAAAGAATCCCTTCACTTTTAAAGTTGGGGAACATACCTACACAGTGGCTTATGACCCGGCTGAGTCACACACTAACATGTTTGGAGGAAACAGCAACTGGAGAGGACCTATTTGGTTACCAAGTAAGAGAAACTGTTATACTCAAATCCAGAGCCAAAGATTGCTCTCTTAGGCTCTGCTAAATTTAAATTTCTTTATTTCCATTTTACTTGTTTGTGTACTTTTTGTTTATTGAAGAAGGCTCTTTTCCAAAACATTTGCTGTTTTGTGAAGTCATGTCAGGCTCACTCATTACTTGTTTGCATGTTATTCATTGTTATCCATCTACTTATCTACAAGCCTATCTGCAGTCTCGCCCACATTTTTTTTCTCAGTGAACTATATGGTCATAGAAAACTTAGAGCGCTATGACTCCTTCTTTGGTGACTCGCTGAAGGTAGAATGCCCAACAGGGTCTGGTACCTGGATGAGGCTGGGAGAAGTTGCCAGAGAGCTGTCGTCACGATTAACCAAGCTAGTTTTACCTGGTCCGGATGGACACAGGCCTTGCCATGGTCAGTCTGAAAAGTCATCTGTTTATATTTTAAAACTTTTTTAATTAATAAGGTGTTTGAGTCAATTATTGACCTTAATTAACAAGAGTAGATCATCTTATCTATTACAATAACTCCTTCTATAAAGAAGATTATTGCATCCTATGCTGATCTATTTTTATATCTCATAGAGATATGGTTGGTATTTATTTATTTTTAATTATTATTAAATGCATTATTTGTATATGTCACATGATAGTATTTGATATATGATTGGTAGAGAGAGATCACGTGAGAAGTGACGTAGCGACCGGAAGGTTAGGTAGTTGGAAGTGTCAGGAAAGGCTAGCAGTATGCTCAACCCATGTCACTGTTTATCTGTAAATAAATTCTAGTATTGGATTAAAGTTTATTATGTTATAAAGGACTTATGTGTTTTAATGAATGTGTCAGTAATACACGCCTACAAGAGTGAAAGCGTCCTAACAGACAAATAAGTTACAGTATACACTAAAGTAAATACTTAAAAATATAAGATGAACAAAAATTGTCTTTGTCCCCTAGGAGGAGACAAGCGTTATGCTGAGGACCCACATTGGAAAAATCTGATATTATTTTATGAATATTTTCATGGGGAAACAGGAAGAGGTTGTGGTGCCAGGTAGGACTGCACTCATTTTTTAGATCATGTAGATTTTTAACTGTTATTTTAATAAAATTTATTTTAATTGAAACTTTTTCTTTTTCAGTTTTAACGCATGAACAAATTTAGCATTTTTTATTAATGAACTGATTTTGTTTTTCAGTCACCAGACAGGGTGGTCAGCACTTCTAGTCAATTTCCTGCGCCTTGTTAACAAGCATCCACTCATTGTTGACCATGCAAGTGCCAATATAAAAGTACAGCCTTAGGCAATCAAAACTGTCCACATTTCATTAACTGCTATATAGTTTGGCAATCAGCATTGAGGAACACATCCTGTTGTCCAGTGTGTTCAGTTTTCTCAAGTAACTTCAAACTTAACATTTGAGCTATCAATCTCAAATTTACCTTGAGTTTGTAACTTTGGATTGAAAATTACAATAAATAGCATCTCCACTTTTAACACATTCATTGAATACAAGATCAGTCTGGTAAATAGTTTTCATTTAATGTTACTCTAATTTTTTTTTTTTTTAATTTAATAACAAAAAGAATCCTGCTCTTACTATTTATTCATTACTTCACAATACAAAGTTTAAAGTCTCCATAATCTAATACAAAGATATTTTCCAATTAGTTTTGCTGCATGTATTTTTGATGATATGACAGACTGTTTATTTGTTGATATGTGATTCCATTTGTTTGTTCTATGATGCATTTAATTAATGTAAGTTTTTTGGTGATATTTACACATTCAGATGATATTGTTTAAGTTGCCATACACTTAGCTTTAATAAGCTATACCAAATACAATAAGAATATTTCTACATTTTCTTCTATGTTGTTTGTGTAAATTGAAACAACTTGACATGACACAACTTTTCACTCTTTGTGCCCATTTTTAAATAGCCTTTATTTTTTAATAATGTCTTCATTTTTTAATTAATTTATATTTAAAATGCAACATAAGGAGAAATAAGTAAAATTCTGTTTTATAAGACATAACATTAAAGAACCTGTTAATTGTTTCAAATTGTGATTCAATTCATTGTAAATTAATTCTGATTTCTATTTTAGTTTGTGTTGTTTTTTTTTATTGTACTTTGGTGCCAAAGATTTCATATATAGTTATAATATAGGTTTAAAGTATACATTTTAAAGTCCTTTACCCTAGGCAATAAGAAGTGTCTTCCAGGTAACCGAGCCCAAGAAATAATTTTTTGTTATTTTCAAAACATGGCTAACCGGTGTTGTGTTATTTTATTTGTTTAGATTTTCTCAGGGAACAGCGTAGTTGATAAATACTGTTCAGCATGGATGAGATTAAATTTTTTTCGCAATAGTGAAAGTGAACTTTTGACAAATTTAAGTTGTTAGAATGTCTTTCTGTGCATTACATTACATTTATTGGCACACCAAAGTTTTTATTTTTTTTTTTTTTTGTTCAGCCTGCTGATGTGAAACAAAAAAATTTATGTAAAATTATTTGATTTTTAAATAGAACAAGATTACTTTGTAAGAGTAAGAAAGTTCAGGCCATTATCTATATGAATTTGTTCTATCTCTCTGATGGTACATGTAATATATGTTCCATGAGATACAGAGTTTATGGTTAGGATCAATATCCAGTGTCTGTTAGAGCAGTGCTTCTCAAAGTGGTTGTCCACGGACTGGTGTCAGTCGGTGGGCCATCAGACGCCGTTCCACAGAAGTCATCAAAAAATTACCGCAAAAAATTATAATCCTCCATTTTCATCCATTAATGGTAACCATATAGACCTAGAATATGTCAATTTTTCTGCAATAAGCAGATAAAATGAAACAAATTAAATAAATTAATTTAAATTTCGCTACCACATTAGTACTGGTCCCTGGTGCAATGGAAAGATTCCTGCAGGTCTGCCATACTACAAAGTTTGAGAAGTGCTGTGTTAGGGTGATATTTATCATTACAAATATAAAGATTTTATACTTCATAACGCAGTCACAGCAAATCAAATTTCACCCCTTCTATGAAAATGGCACTGCTGTATTATAATTGAAGCATTGTAATCGCTGGATAAAATGAATAGTTGGTTTTTAAAAATAAATTAATTTTTTAAAATTAATTTAAAAATTGTGTTTGACATGTTTTAAAGTAATTTCTTTTAATTTTTATTTCATTGTGCTTCTCAAACTATATGTTGTGCTGAAAAACACATATTTTTTTATGACAATATATATCTCAAATATGGTGTTCCTATTTTTGTTAGCAAAAAAATTTAAGTTTATTTAAGTCAGTCAGTAATGCAATTCTTTGTGAATATTTTTGTTTGCATAAAAAAACATATTCTAGTATGGTACAACCAAATTGTTGTTTTAATGCTTTCTTTATGAAGTATTTTTTAGGATTTTAAAAATTGTTTCAATAGTATTAGTATATTTCTTATATCAGAAACAGTAAAAAAAAAATTCACAAAATGTTGTTGAAAGCATCTAAATCTGTCTTCAACTAAGCGAAATACTATTTGTTGTCTGTAAATGGAAAAGACGTAAATAGGTTAAGGGTTAGCCTGACAGGACATAACAAAAAAGTTGTCCGTTGAAAAGGCTCTTTGCCATAACGTTTGCTGTTTAGTTACGTCCTGTCAGGCTAACCCTTATCCTGTTTACGTCTTTTCCATTTACTTTTTTATAAGCCTGATTGCAGTCTCACCCCTCATTTTATTTGTTGTCTGGCCTTTTGGCAAAAAGTCTTCAACAATAATAATAGTAATAGAAAGACAGACAACTTAGGTTTCACAGACTTAATGAAAAATATAAAATGATAGGTAAAATAATATTTTTTTGAAAGGGGAGCCCATTTTTTTATCACTTACAATTTAAACTGACTATTGCACACACAAAAAGTTACCATCTTTTAAATTTGACTACATTAATGTAGCCTGAAAATTATGTTTTGTCTTGACCTTATTATTCACTTAAAACTCCAGAATTGGATATTCCCTTGCTTTGAAATACTTGCCATGCATTACATGAATCTCTGTTTATTTTAATTTTACTATGACTTACGGTATGTGGGTAAACAACATAATAAACATTGATGGAATCACATTTTTTATTAAGGATGTAAATGTACATACATATTCCCCCACTCAAACATCAACAAGCAGTTGTGGGCCCATGGTCAAAGTCTTTTAACTTAAGGTACTTACAAAATTAATGGTTTCCATAATATTAATTTTTTTACAATTGTGAATTAAAAGTGAATGTTGTGATCTGTATGTGCTGTCAATAACGTACTTTATGTCATTAGTCATTTGATGTCTCTTTGATCATAGATTTATAAACTTGCTTACTTTTCATTTGAATAAGGTGAAATTAACAATACGTTTATATATATTATATATATGTTTGTGTTTTTTTTTCCTATTATAAAGAGATTATTCATACATTCGATATACTTTTAAAAGGAAGATGAAGCATATTAACAAATAACATATGATTTATTTAAACAGAATAACAGTACAAGTGTGTTATGTTGTAATGTTCTTATTAATGCCTGCTATTTCTTCTTCTCTTTTTTTTTTTTTTTTTTTTTTTTTTTCCTAATTGAAATTATTTCCCACAAGAAAATTCTGCATATAGTTTCTACATGTGTTTTAATTGGACAGTTGCTGTGAATTCCTAACAACTTTATTGCTTATGACATTGAGAGCTGTTTGTCTCCCCTCAACTGACTTGAAGATAGTGACTAGTGAAATATAACTTTTATTGTAGTCGGTATTTGTACCTCGCTATTACCAAAAATTATCTCACTTGAAACATGTTGTGTGATGATTTCAGGAGTTCTACACATGTTTAATTTACTAACCAACTGATGATGAATTATTGATTCAATGAGTTGTTGTTTTTAAAATATTTACACTCCTTATTAAGAAAAATTAATAAAATACACATTCAAATTCTAATTTGATCCTGTTGTATTTTATCACATAAGGGGCCGTCTGTTAAGTACGTCACGCTCAAGAGAGGGGGGGGGGTTGGTGTCCGGCCATGCGAGACGTCACGGTTTCTTTATATTAAATTTTAATTACATTGTTACTTTAAAAAATTATTTTTGTTTGACATTGAGACGTCC
>MUZC01000060.1:280621-291107 GCA_002072015.1 Radix auricularia
TTTGTGACGTACTTTTTGAGGGGGGTCAACGATTTTGTGACGACGCGTGACGTAGGGGGGGAGGGGGTAAAAAATCGGCAAAAATTGCGTGACGTCATTTATGGACGGCCCCATACTTATATTTTAGAAGTTAGTAGAAACTTTTAATACTTTAATTACAAATACATTTCCTTTAGCGTATATTTATTTTATCGGACCTATAATATAATATAATAATAATGTGAGAATCAAACATAGAAAAACAATGAACTATTTAGCAATTAAGAAAAGGATTACAGTTAATAACTCTTGGGCTTGGAGATAAAGTTTGCGGAAATCGATAAATTGAAATAAAGCATTAAAAAACATTGAAATGAGTGTGAATTTACTATAAAACCAACCTTTGTGACTAGGCTTTGTTTCAAAATGCTCTTGACTTAAAATTTAAAATGTCGTTAGTCGTTAGACGTTTCCGGGTATACAAAAATGCGATCGTTCAAAACACGCGTAAGTCAGTGCTTTTTATTAATTAAATCCTTTATATTAACTTGGGGTGTCTGAGCCGTGCGACCGACCGACCGACCATGCGGGCGTGCCGAAGCAACTGTTGATCGATTCTTAACCCACTTTCTCTTAAGCTAGCGAGCTGAAATTTTGCAGGCAGACTCATGCCAATTATCAAAATGGTGTAACAAAATTTCAGATCTATCGGATGGACAGTAATTGAATTATTGAATTTTTAAATTATTTCATTATTTCTTTATATCATGTTATTTTTTTGAGATAGAGTGTTGTGGTGCGTAATATGTTCAACAACCTTTCATGTCGTGCAATAGGGTGCGCATTACATTAACATTACTTTTTAAAAATATATTCACGATCGATGCGCATTATATTAAACACGTTTTATGAGACATATTTAACTAGAATTTTGTATCTTTGAATTGTTTTGCCCTGCGTATTATAATGAACATCCTTATAGTTATGTCTCGAATACAAAGAATTTATAGAGAAGAACTTGTTTTTTACGGGGATTTTTTTCTATTTAAAACCTTTTTGTTGTTGTTTTTTATAATATTTTTATTTATACATATTTTTTTAATGGAAAAATAATGTATAACTTTATTTTCTTCGTTTATAGCAAATTTTGATGAGATGAAGTGTAATAATTGTAGCTTATGTAGCTGAGATATTTAATAGATACTTGATCATTAGGTCTGAATGCCAGTACGGCGATAGGCTGGCTAGTTCGCTTGCGAAAGTGAAAATCAATGATAATGATAGAGTCAATAAAATAAGCCAACCAGGCAATTTAGAAACAAACCCCCCACTCAGGGACCGGGGATGGTGCAATGCATGAATCTTATATCTACTTCACAAACATCAATATAGCGCACCTTATTTAGTGGTATTCGCATGACTTCATCATCTCTCATATCTGTCACACTCCTGAACTATAACTAGAAAAAAAATTAATTCCATTTACTTGCACATAAAACTCCGTAGAACAAACAAATCATTGCCCCCTTCAATGTGTGGTGTTCTTTTTCTAAGAATAGCGGACCTAGCGACCGGTTGAACAATTTATCACCCAAACCCTTAAGTGTCGACCATAAAGGACGTGACGCAATTTTTGCCGAAATTTCGCCCTCTCCTCCCCATCGTCACAAAAAGTTAGCCCCCCCCCCCTTCAATATGACTTCACAAAGCTTCCCCCCCNCCAATTATCTTTTTGAAAATAAATATATTTCTTTAGAGTAATGCTGCATTGCAATTAGATCTATGTCGTAACACGCAAGAAGCCGTGAAAAATGACATTAAATAAATTGTTAGCAAACAAATATTTAAATAAGCTTTTATTTTAAGTTTTGATGTGACGTCACAGTTCTTAAACACCCCTCCCCTTGCCACACCTCATCATTAATGGTCAACCACCACCCCTCCCCCCACCACTTTCAGGTTCGCGACGTCATTTATGGACGGCCCCTTATCTATAGACTTTGATGCACATCAAACCAATGAACGTTAATAAGAATAGGAGATTTTAAGCCGGTTAACTCTTGCATTAGACGGACGACCTGAACACCAAGATGAATGTGAACCATTTCCTCTCGTCAGCATCTACTTAGATAACTCCCTTTCGATCTGAGTTTTAGAGGTAACTCGTGACAATAACTCTAGTAACACACGATCCGGTCGGCGGTAGCCATGGAGCTTAGAGCTGATACACATTGTACGTCCACGCTATGCTGGACACATTGTACGTCTACTCTTTGCTGGACACATTGTACGTCTACGCTATGCTGGACACATTGTACGTCTACTCTATGCTGGACACATTGTACGTCTACTCTATGCTGGACACATTGTACGTCTACGCTATGCTGGACGCATTGTACGTCTACGCTATGCTGGACACATTGTACGACTAGTCTATGCTGGACACATTGTACGTCTACTCTATGCTGGACACATTGTACGTCTACTCTATGCTGGACACATTGTATACGTCTACTCTATGCTGGACACATTGTACGTCTACTCTATGCTGGACACATTGTACGTCTACTCTATGCTGGACACATTGTACGACTAGTCTATGCTGGACACATTGTACGTCCACTCTATGCTGGACACATTGTACGTCTACTCTATGCTGGACACATTGTACGACTACTCTATGCTGGACACATTGTACGTCCACTCTATGCTGGACACGTTGTACGACTACTCGATGCTGGACACATTGTACGTCCACTCTATGCTGGACACATTGTACGTCTACTCTATGCTGGACCATTGTACGTCCACTCTATGCTGGACACATTGTACGTCTACTCTATGCTGGACACATTGTACGTCCACTCTATGCTGGACACATTGTGCGACTAGTCTATGCTGGACACATTGTACGTCCACTCTGTGCTGGACACATTGTACGACTAGTCTATGCTGGACACATTGTACATCTACGCTATGCTGGACACATTGTACGTCTAGTCTATGCTGGACACATTGTACGTCTACTCTTTGCTGGACACATTGTACGTCTACTCTATGCTGGACACATTGTACGTCTACTCTATGCTGGACACATTGTACGTCTACTCTATGCTGGACACATTGTACGACTACTCTATGCTGGACACATTGTACGACTAGTCTATGCTGGACACATTGTACGTCTACTCTATGCTGGACACATTGTAAGTCTACTCTATGCTGGACACATTGTACGTCTACTCTATGCTGGACACATTGTACGTCTACTCTTTGCTGGATACTGGAAACCAGTGGCGTCACTAGGGTTACAGACACCCAGTGCGGTCGCTCATGGTGTCACCCCTTCAAGAGTTACACAATAGACCTCCGAGTCTGCCAGTGCCAAACAATGGGAACATACATAATTTTACATTGGGGTGACCACTTGCGATTCGCCTGGACCCTCCCCCCCCCCCGTGACACCTAGAACGAAACTATAATACGCATCTTCTATTTACCAAGGGAAACATATAGAAATGAGAACAAATTCACGAAAGAGCTGCAAGATTCGTTTCTATTGAAAAGTCACAACAGACAAGCGTAACTCTGTTACTTCACTGAACTTAGAAACACTAGGGCAGGGATCGGCGAACTTGTGTGGCCATTTCCCCAAAATGTAAAAGTTTTATGTGGGCGCTATAGCCGAAGAGCGCGAGGTCCCGCTCACACGACTTGTGGGTTTCTATGAGAAAGTTGCAAACGTGCAAGTCCACCCCCACTCATTGCTCCCTCAAAGGTTTTTGGTGGTCCGTGTGCAAAGTAAAAAGATATCTCGTGCAAAGTTGCACAGCAACCAATTTTTGTGCAATAATTTACCAAATTTGCTGCGCGGTTTTTCTGAACTGCTGCGCCGCGCAAAAGTGCAGCTTAAAGGAAACATTGCCCCCACCCCCACGGGTCGAGGGACAGGAGTTTTAGAAGAAATAGTGTTTATAAATGAATCTGATGAGTTTTAGAACAAGTATCTAAAGTGAATCTGATAATGAATATGTGTAGATATTATAATTCAAAATACCATGGAGGATAAATATTTCTGAGGGAATTTATTTGATACATTTATTAAAGTTTACAGTCGATTAATGGTTACGCAACTAAGGTTTCCGGCCATTCTACTACAGTGATAAATTAGACCTAATGCGGTAGGCTCCAAATGTTTCACAAGCAGAGCTTAACGATTGAAGATGCAGTGATTAACTTCAATTTTGTTTTGTTTTTTCTCACTTTCGAAAGCCGAAAAACCACGTACATGACCCAACATAGCTGGAGCTCAATCTACAGACTGCAGTGGCGTCGTGAGGGTTGTCGGGGGGCGGGCAGGTGGCTGACACCAAAGCCTAACATTTTACTGTGTTCGATTTTATGTCAGAAAAAAAGAATACACATTTCTTTCGACTAGAAAGAAAGTAAGAAATACAATGATGTACAATAAACGCAAAAGATTTTGATTTAAAAAAAAACACCAGTTAACTTGCAATAATAAAACAATTAGATCTACATCACACAAACAACGTTCAAACAAATATGGACAAACAAAAGAAACAGACGCAGCAGGGAGATCTTTAAGAAGGTTGTACATAAAGCCATTTAGGCTTAGATACACTAACAGCATGAATGAATCCCACCTCACTGTATCCTCCACCTTGGTGGGGTGGGGGAGCACAATTTTTCTCCAAAAAAAATAGTAATTTTTTAAAATCAAAAGATGTGTTTTCTTTGTTGTTTATTTAGAAGAAAATTTTTAATTCAATGTCTTTGATTCAATATTTTGTTATAGTCATTAAAGACGTTGAAGCATAGAAATGCATGTTTCTATAAAGGTAGTCCTCCGGTTACGACGGTCTCATCCCCACTTACGCTGTTTCATGGTTACAAACGAGCCCACGTAAAGAATAATATTACGCGGTAGTCTGTATTTTAAATGGGTTTTTTCAACGTTTGTTTTTCATGGGGCAACGGATTGTTACATCTATTTGAAATCAAAAAGTTATTTTTAAAAATATGTATTATTATTGTAACCCACAACTTTAATCAGCGATTTTTTCAAGGCGAAGTTTTAAATCAAGTCAGTAAAGCTAAATGAGGTTAAGAGAGATGGATAGTCAGTCTTGGTTGTCCAATACAAATTCTAACTCATTTTTATATTCTTTTCATCTTTGGAAAGGATTGCTCTCTGCTGCAGTTTGAAGTCATCATTGAGAGTTAGATGCGAAGTACGATGTTACATGTGTAAAAGGCTGTGTAAAATTGAACTCATTCAAAAGCAGCACAATTTTCAGTTCTATGCACTTGTTTTGAGTTTCGCATTGTGCTACTTCCTTAACCTTAACCTAAGCCTGGGGCTGGACAATAAATTTTTTAAGAGTTCTGAAAATTGGACTAATTGTGAAGCAGTCTTCGAAATACCTTTTAATATTCTTCATTAACTTGGCTGCTGCCCATCGAATGACGTCATTGCAAAGCTCAGAATGGGTGTCTTTATATGCGCTTAACCGATGTTGTAGGGCTCAAAAAAAGTTTTTCAATGATTACCAGAAATACCATTTTGGTTATATCAAACTGACACTTTCTTTTCTTTGATAGTATTCTCGATTATTTATACTCTTTTTTTTCCCACGGACTTGACCTTTCCTTTGTCTTCATATGAATCAAATTAAAAATGCTTTCTTTTAACAAATTCAATGAGAGACTTCAATTACTTGGCTGAAATCAAAGATATTCTCGGCTCTTGAAGGGATAATTATGTTTTCTGAAATCTCTCTAAAATTGTTTTCCGAAATTCAAGTAACATAGCGACTTTAAGTTGTTTAAGTTCCTTCTGAAATCTTTCTGCTTCAAGTCCACAGTCACGAGGCTGATTTTCGTTAGTTGCTAATTCTTTCAGTGCTGCAATATTTGTGAGAGTGATGTTGTGTTGTTGTATTGACATGGTATGAACGTGCGAGTTGACTGAGTATGAAACACGTGGTTTGTGCTGTGAATGGAAAATAGAGTGTGGTTGTGAAGGGAGAGGATGGATGACTATTAATGTAAGGTTCACCATGTAACAGAGGCCAATTCTAAGAAGTCGAGTTTCTTGACTTACAAGTTCTATTCAAATGTTGTCACAGTATGAGTTATAAACATCTTACAGCATTAGCAAGCCGGCAAACACCTAGGGCTTCCGGCAAACACCTAGGGCTTCCGGCAAACACCTAGGGCTTCCGGCAAACACCTAGGGCTTCCGGCAAACACCTAGGGCTTCCGATTAGTCTTATATTAATGTGGGCCTCGCACAAGAATCTTTCAACATTTATTGTATTGTTTTCTATTACATTTTAGGCCACCAAATTTACTTCGTTTAGGGCCTCCAATTCCTTTATGCCTTGTTTACAGCATTATATCGGACTGACCATCTTGTGTCACACTTAACTTGTGTTAACTTGTATCAATTGTATGTGTTTTTGAAGTACCTGCCAGCGATGAGTAAATGCAACAAGCCAGGTATAAAGATTTTGCAGAAGACAATAAAATCTGACTGCAGCAGGACAACCTGCTCCACGTTTCCCAACCAAGTGAAGGGAATGAGCTGTACACGGTGTGACGATATTTATGAACGCGCAATTCCTCACTGCACAGCAACAACTAAACCAGAAAAGGAAATATCTCTAAAGGCGCACCATTTCGCGCGGTGAGGCAGAATAGTTGAATACGCATATTAACTGTCATCTAAGAAAAGTCAGCGAGGAACCATTCTCCATTTTTCTTCTATTGAGGTGATAGAATCAACTGTTGTATATTCACTCGGATTGTAATCATCGGGGAACCAAACATTCCGAAATCCAGATAAAGTAAGAGCGACCTCAATTATCGACTAAATACACTGTCATAATATTGTTCTATGCCAAATTAATAGTTTTATTATAATTAAATGCTTAATCATTTATTATTTGTTGAATTTATTTGAATCGGTTAAATAACCATAAGAATGCCGTTAGGTATTCTGTATTTTATTATCGTTGTATATAATACAACACCAGTTTCCATTTGTCAATGGATTAACTCAATTAAAAGATTAACTATTGTTCAATATGTGTGCCTCAGTAATGCATATATATGAACGTTGAGATCATCGCTATTTTATTATTAACAATGGGTAATATACGATCTTAATAATGAGGATTTGATGTATTATTCACCATTATCTTGTACTATCTTAGGAATACTTTAGTTCCCTTTTGACACCTTGCTCTGAAGGCTCGGATGTCAAACGAGGGACAACAAATAGTTAATACGGTTAAACTACTAAAGTTTATACCTTGTTTTATAGAATCTGGTCTCTGGTTACCGGGACGCCAAGATTCCTTCATCTACGACCCGTGCCAGATGAGAATATCGCAACAGTATCCATCAGGCCAAGGACAAAACCACCCTGGTAAGCCCTGAGGATCATCCACCCAACAAGTCCAGAGACGGTCATCTCCGGATAGACCCTCTACATCCAGCGGCGTACATACCAGTACCCGGCTGATGCCGATCCGCCATCCCAAGGTGAGGAACGAAGCCGATCAGCCACGAGTACACTCGTGCTAATCGAAGCCTGAAAACTCCTCGTTTTCGGAAGTCACTTATAAACATAGGTGAACATTCAAGCCCTTCAAGAGGTTTATCTTGTGTTGACGTAGTGAGGTCCAGCAGGAAGTCATTTACACCGTCACTCAATAGGGGATCAGCCTGTTCCAAGGATCAGCACCACAAGGTCGTTGCAGTTACTCAACAGTGGAGTCAGCCTGCTCCAAAGGACCAGCACCACAGAGTCATCTGCAATCAACCGACAGTGGAATCAGCCTGACCCGCGGTTCAGCACCACCGAGGACGGGCCAGAACTACTCCTCAAGGACATCAGCTGATGTATCAACTATAGCGCCTCGCGAGGACACGAATTTAACTTTAAGTACCATACCATTGAACATTAGTATAAGGGCAGAAGCCTAATGATGATATCATTGTTATAAGGAATTGATAAAATCTTTCTTTAGCACTTAATCAAGAGAGATTTAGATTAGTTTAAAATTCATTGTGTAGAATCAGAGAAAGTTTCGAATAAGTCATATAACTTTAACATATATCAATTAATGAGTATTTCTCAATATAATGTACATAGTGTAAATAAACTTATATTTCGTTTAACTTTACACTATTCTTGTTTGTTGTCATCAATTGTGAGATCACTAAAGTTATATCCTTGTAGGCGAGAAAGTATTTATTATAATCATTATAGTTTATCCCTAAACCACGAACCAAAGTACAGGAAACACATCTTTTATCGCCACACACGGCACATTAAGAGCACCACTGCACTTCTTACAAAGAATAGCCCAGACTCCGTTATACTTCCTACTTATATTTGCATCATTGACTTATGACTGTCATAGGCATTTTCGGGGATTAATACAAAAATTTTGCCCTTATTTATTATACATTATAATAACATTTAAATCATTGGGGGCAACTGGCTTTAGCCCGCTTAGCCCCCTTCATTTAATCCAATATATGTAGATGGGGTCACGCACCTGTGACGATGTGCGACTAGGCAGAGGGTGTTTTAAAAAAGTGACGTCACATAAAAAACGTAACTTTAAATGAAATTGCCTTAAATCAAGGGTGAGCAACCTTTGGGTCAATGAAGGTCGCATAAAAAAATACGTTTGCTACGACCACCAACAAATTTTTCACTGAAAAAAGGACCTATAACTATAAATACTTTAACTCTCGTAATAGTCAACGCGATATAACAATGACATCATCATATTGTATTGTAGGCATACACAGTGCTTCATTACAAACAAAAACATTTCAATTGATATTTTCTTATATTTCTATTATATTGAACATTGTCATATAAACCTAACAATGTCCTAACAGTGTCCTAACATCATGTCACACGCGGATATTTTTAAGTGGCATTAATACACTGAGAACAAAAGTAATTGAATAAGTGATAAGCTGATTCACTAACACTGTTCATGTAACTTAGCAGTTCTGAGTCCAGAAATTAGTGGCTGCCTTGCTCTTGGATGTTTGCCGACAGTCGTGCAAAGTCCGGCACTTGCTGGAGATCATCAGTCGAATTCATGACGCCAGATTGGATTCCGCCAGTCGGGTTCAATATTTGTTCTTGAGATAATTCATTCGTGAAAACAAAAAGACTTTTCGCAAGTGTAAATGCTTTCAAACAGCCTCAGAGTGTTTTACTACTATATTGCAAAGCTAGGGATACTCAACAGCTACTTTCCATGTCTCCAGTAGATCGTTTTTTTTTTGGTACTCGAATTTCTTCACAAGTTGCACGTTATTTTTTAGTTCGATCAGTTCCAATTTGGACATCCAACGGCACACTCTCTGTCTCAACCAAATGTGGAGATGCAACGAGTCTCATATTTTTTTCTGAGATCTTGTCGAAATCCTGAAGAAAAAAAATCTGCGAATTCAACAACAGCGCATCGAGGACGCCTGAAAAGGACGAATCCGAAATTTTATCTTTTCTTATTTCATGGCTCTTGATTAGAGCGGTGAGTTATGGGAACAAATAGAGACAGTGGGTATTTGTGTGTACTACAGCAGCTACTAAAGTTGACCGACGTGTTACACGGTTGCACAGAGCAAGCACACTACATCGAATGTGCGCATCACAGGGTTTTGGCGCGCTTCAATATTATGCTCTAAACTTCATGGAAAGAAATGAGTAAAGCAAAAACAAACTGGATAGAACAACAATGCTCAGACATCGATGATAACCTACAGAGAAACAACTCAAAAAAGGCTTACAAGATTGTCAAAGATCTGACATCCACCAAACAAGGTCGCATCTAAACAATTCAAGATAAATCTGAGAAATGTATTACAGAAGAATGTCAGGGGTATGAGAACCACTGCGTTTTAAAGTTGTATTTTTGGCTGGTCACAAACTCATGTTTGATCTGTGAACGAATTCACGGGGGGGAGTTCACGTGGAGCATTGCTCAGGCCACGCAAGGTCGGTCCAGGCCGACGGATATATAACTCGGGTGTCCCGATGTGTGGCGAGACGGACAAGGAGTTATGTTGTAGAGAGCGGTGGGTTGTAGACAAGTCACCGGTGTCAGAACACGAGAATACCGCAGCTGTTAGAGCTGCCGTGTTAGCCTGTAGGACTATACAGCGGGGCTAGATTGTAACTGGGAGACACGGAGATATGTGTGAGTGAGAAGACCAGAAGTGTACATAGTCGACAAGATCTGTGAATGTAAATAAAGATTGTTGATGAGAAAAGGACTTGAGTTGCATTAATTGTACAACAGTGTTGGAGTGTAAGCCTCGGGACCTAAAACCCTAGACAACGGTACACGACATGGGGGCCCGTCAGTGAAAGCCGCACAAGAGCCTGACAGCGAGAGCCGTGAGTCATCACAACGTGGACAGTGAAGTACACATTCCGTGTGCTGTCGCC
>MUZC01000060.1:297945-335973 GCA_002072015.1 Radix auricularia
CCAGCGCAGTACTCTACAACAGCAAGCTGGGAGATTGGTTCAAGACCACTGTTGGTGTCAGACAAGGGTGTTTACTCTCCCCCATCCTCTTCAACCTCTTCCTAGAAAGAATTATGACTGATGTGCTCGAAAACCATGTCGGAACGGTCAGCATCGGAGGAAGGATTATAACTAACTTACGCTTCGCCGATGACATAGACGGCCTAGCTGGCAGCGAGGACGAACTAAAAGAATTCCTTGCAAAGCTAGAGAAGACGTCGAAGGCCTATGGCATGGAAATTAATGCAGAAAAGACCAAGGTCATGGCAAATAAGAATTTCACAAGTGAAATACGGATAAACGGTCAAAAACTCGAGGAGCTCCCTACCTTCAAATATCTAGGGGCTGTAATATCCGATGAAGGCTCAAAGCCAGAAAACTTGCCAGAATGGCCCAAACAACTGCAGCACTAAGCAAACTGAAAAAAATCTGGCAAAGCAAGAAGCTCTCCCTGAGATAAAAGATTCGACTAATGCGCTCTCTGGCGATGTCATTCTTCCTTTATGGTTGTGAGGCCTGGACGCTCACCGAAGACCTCCAAAAAAGAATTAGTGCGCTTGAGATGAGTTGTTTTCGAAAGGTATTAAACATCTCCTACACGGCGCACATCACGAACAAAGCGGTCCGCGACAAAATAAGTGCTGTCATTGGCCCTTACGAGGACCTTCTCACCTCAATTAAAAAGAGGAAACTACGATGGTACGGACACGTGTCAAGATCTGGAGGTCTCTCAAATACGATATTGCAAGGCACAGTCCAGGGAAGAAGGAAAAGAGGCAGACCAAGGAAGAGTTGGGAGGACAACATCAAAGAGTGGACCGGCCTTTCATTTAGCGATTCCCAGAAGGCAGCTCAGAACCGTGACACTTGGCATGAGTTAGTGCGCAGCTCAAAATGGTGCCCCAACGACCCAGCGTCGGGTTAAGGGATAGTGAAGTTCAAGTTCAAACTTCATGGCGGGCCCTCTTTAGTGTAATAAGGGAAATAACTCTTGATGGTCATGTAGAGAATTAATTAATAGAGTGAGAGTTCTTGGTAATAAACCGGAGGATAATAAATGAGAGAATCAACAAGAAAGCTTGGTGTTAATTCATTACAATTAGCTACAATGTAGATGAGCGCCAAACACTGCAGCTAACGCTACAACTGCCGGAGTCAAAATTTGTTTCACAATAACAAGTGCTTAAGAGTTTAAATGAATATTCAATATTTGATTTACAACGTTACATACTATATTGCCGAATTGCAAATATTCGACGGCCCCAGGTTATTATAATTTAAACAGATTTCCACGGCCGCACTTTCCGCGTCTAAGGCCGCAGTTGCGCACCCCTGCCTTAAATATTTGATTATCTACATTATTTACAATTTATTTAATGACGTTTTCAATGGCTTCCCTTGTGTTATGATATTAGAGTGCATACTTACTAAATACATATTTAAATGGGAAAAAATATTTTCATCATGCTAATTTTTATTGAGAAATATGGCTTTGGAGGGGAGGTGTCTAAGCTTTGTAGCGTCATATTGGAAAAAAGGGGGAGGGGATTAAGATTTTGTAACAAAGTATGATGTGACCGGGGGGGGGGGGGGGGGGGGGGGTGAAAATTGGTAACCTCACGTGACGTCATTTAAGGACATCAATGGTCTCATCAAGCAAAGAACTTAGTCGCATTTATAGAATAGGTTTTCTGGAAAGAAAAGGTTCAATATTGTGCCTATTTTCCAAACGTACACGTACACATTAAGGATTTTTAATTACATCTAAGGAATTGTATATGTCCACAATGAGAGTGCATTACTCCTCCCCCAAGAATTATCTTTTTACCTTAATGGGGTAATTTACCCATGTTCACCGATCATTGCACTAGATCAGTGATGGCGAACCTGTGGCACGCGTTCCATGGTCGGCACGAAGAGCCTCATCAGACGGCATGCGACTAAAATATTAATTCCTTAATAAATACCAGCTACGCCAAAGCCCCAATTCGGGTTTCATTGAATTATTGGCACTTAACAGAACAAATTTTAAAAAAAAAAGAATTAAAATTTTAAAAATAAAAAAAAGTGTTTTTGATTGAATTTTGGGCACTCTGCCCCAAAAAGTTTCGCCACTCACTGCACTTGAGGGTTGAAGAAAAAAGAGCCAAGTAATCTTCCTTCCTTGGTTGTCGGAACGAGCCAGAAAAACGAACTCACTATGAACATTCAAAATTTTAATAAAATTCCAAGCATATACGTTAACCATGGATAAGCATGGATGCAATGGTCTTCAGTATAGGAGGAGTGACTGTAATAAGACTAACTTTAAGATAAGGATGACAAAACTCTTTAGAATTATAATTTACTATTTGTAAAATAAAGGAAAACTTATTTTTTTGCTTTAGGAGCGTCAATAAAGTACGTCCCGATCCAGAGGTTGTAAGTAAGAAAGTGCAGGACTGGTCACAAACCATAGATATGCGTAGGACGCAATAATCTTAGGTATAGACTATAATTACATATAATATAAGATAAGTGTGACAGGGGTAGGGGGAGTCCAGCCATGTGTGACGTCACGGTGTTTTATATTAAATTTTAATTATTTTGTTACATAAAAAAATAATTTTTTTCGAAATTGTGACGTACTTTGGGAAGGGGGGGGGGGTCCGAGATTATTGATAGTTTGTGACAAAGAGAGGGGGGGTAAAATGGTTTAACATAGTGTGACGTACTTAAAGGACGGCCCCTTTTGAAATTTTATTTTATAATTTGATATATGTATGTATTAGGCTTATGTTTTATATTTTAAAAGTAGCGAATTTTTAATTTATATCATCACTCGAGCTAAATCAAATTGTTTCGTTGTTAGTTTTCATTGGTCCAGAGTTTTTAATCATTGTTTCGTAAAATCAACGAATTACTGCTACGCCATTTTGCTATCAACATTTGGTTTTATTCACGCACTTATCTTGAGCATCGGATAATTTGAAGACAAGTCTAAGAAAATAAGGTGCATAAATCATTTGGAGTATATATTAAGCTATATCACAATTTCATGAGAGTGTTGCGACAGTACACAATCCAGTCTCCGCTCTAAAAGTAAACACTTTTGGTGTTGTAGGAACGATTACCTGTTACCGACATCGTGGCCCGGCGTTATTTATTGTAATTGAGTCTTGAACCTAAAAAAGTTTTTTTTCAGTCTCTACTGATTTACGACAAAGGTCTTTGCGTAAATGCCATTGTATTGAAAATATATATAGCATATCATACACATCTATTGAAGAAAAAAAGACATACTAGCAGCGCTAGCCTAATTCTAATTAAATGTCGAAGTCGTCGAAGTGAAGTGTCTGCTGCTATGAGTTATGACAAAGACAAAGTTTGTAGTCAAAGGAACAGTAACAACAGACAACTCAACGAGACTTGGCTAGTGCTACGACATGTCCTAACACTAGCAACATCCCTGTGAGTTGTCTGCTGTTACGACTGGCCGTAAATATATGCTGTATTTTAATTATGATAATACTAATGACTAATGCTTTAATACTAGACTTAGACTAAACAATAGTTCTCATAATTAAATTTTATGATTACTTAAAATTACTATGTAAGCTGATTATTAATGATTAATGTATTTTAAATTAAAGGTAAAAAGAAACCTGATTGGTGTACACTTAATGAAAAACATTTATAAATTTAAAAAATCACCATCTGACATGAGATGAGCTTCGCTAGACAAAGTGATAGTTTAGTGGTAGGCGTAGGCGAGTAGGAGCATACGCTTGATCATGATCAAGTTGATGGTAAAACCGGTAGTGGGATCAAATCCCGCTCCTGCCATTTAAAAAAATTTTGTGTGTGTGTGTTTGTTTGTTAAACTAATCACAATGAATGCGCTGGTGACTGTAGTTTTTGTTCTTTTTATTCAGAAAAGCAGATATGTTGATTAGATCTTAGATGTCTACCGATATGCGTTTTTTTAGTATTAGTATTAGAAATATTTGAATATTTTTTTTGCAGAAACGAAGTTTCTCATACTGATAATACTAATACTGATGTGTTTACAAGTTCCAGATCATGATCTACATAGTCATTAAATTAAGACATATGAATATTATCTGAATATGACTACGACAAAATGGTCTGTCCTTTTTAAAGATTTTCAAAAAAATTAATAACTCCTTTTCAACCTTCAGCTTTGACTTACAATTGTTAATTTTAACCAATATAAATAAATTTTGCACACGGCCAACTTTTATGAATGAAACGAGAACAAAACAATAGTAATAGTAATAGAGTTAAAATGAGGTTGAAGGATGAAAATGAATCATGAATGGAATGGTTTCCAATGACAGATGTGCACATGGCACATTTTATTATTCCACACCAAACGAATTGGTTTTAGCTAAGGTTGTTAAGACCGCTTGTTTTTGAGGACCGGCTAACCATTCAAAAAAAGACCGGTTAACCGCTCGTCCTTATATCCCCAATGTTTTGAGAACTATTCAGAGAATGTTGTCGCCCCGCGTCGTCTGATGGCGCCAAAGTCTGCTTCCCCCCGCTTGCGTTCAGCTCTTTCCGCATTGCCCTCAATTCATAGCATTTTTTTTAAATCCAAAAAATTAACTAAACAATGATGGTTAATTGTCTTTTTTATATTTTATTTTGAAGACTCGTAGTTCACCGGTCTAATTAAGTGGACAGGTTCAATCGTTTGTTAAAAAAGTATTTTTCATAAGTTTAAAAAACCAACGCCTCGCCCCGTCCGTTGTGGGTCTAAATAAGAGGACTGGTTCAATCGTTCGTTAAAGTTAGCGAGGTATTTTTCATTAGTTTAAAAAACCAACGCCTTGCCCCGTCCGTTTTGACGTCATGTTTACCTCTCTTGTGTGATGCCGGTCAACTCGCGTATTAAAATTAATAATATAATAAAATTATAAAGCTACGGAGTAAACGATGATAAAATGGAATTTATTTAAAAAACATTACTTTTTAATCGTCAACTCGCCAGAATAATTGAATTTTGCGACACACACGTTCCCCCTCCCCGTTTTTTCTGTTCAAATAGGGTTTGAGTTACACTCGGCGTACTATTAATGTGGTAATCAAATGCCTTTGACTAGCAGGAAAACTGTCACTAAAAGACCGAACTCGAATTTGTGGGCCGATTAATCGCCCAGTATCTTTGCTACGTCTTTCAAACACCTCTCGTAATATAGGGACATGTACTTCACTAAGCGGCGTGCGTCGATAAGTTTTTGAATGCCTGAACTGAAACAGACTATAAACCGGTGATCAGAAAATTTCGGATAGGTCATGGGGTCATATGCTTTTATAGCTTTCTTTGTCTTTATAATAAACAGACTATAATTAATAAAAATAGAAACAGTTTCGGACTTGACCGTTAGTGACATCAAACGCCACTGTGTTAGATCTCATATCAGCTGGATCGTGGTATCGCTTTTACTCAAAGCGAGAGGGAGAGGCGCGTTACCGCGTGTTGTTTTTTTTTACTACGTTAGATTTTTTTTGTTGTTTGGGTTACACGGTCCTACGGTAGGCGGTTAACCGTTAGCAAGCTTAATTCTGAAATTATTATGGGGGAGGGGGTGAGTTGAGTCTCTATCGTATTAGTACCATGTATTTTTAGCGCATTTTCGAGAAGTCGAATGCGCTATTGCACCCGTTTAGTCCGTCCGTCCGTCTGTCATCACCCTAGATCTCAGCATCCATAAGTCCTAGACCCATGATGTATATATGTTTTTTGTATGTCCTGACCTGCCATTTGTGCATCAACACTCAGTTACTCGATCCGTTAAAAAAATCCCGTTAAAACTACCAAAAAAACATTGCGAATCGAGAGATAACACTGGCGCAGGCAACGGCCGCCATTGCCGGAAGTCGAATAGCGTGCAAAAAGTATTAGTTTGTTTTTTTCTTAACGTCATTAGAATATGTGTAAAAGTTTAGAGAGTTTTAAGTCATCATTTGTGGTGACTTCAATCAAGATCTTACCGGCTCAGGGGCAGAAATTGAAAATTTTTGCGAAACAAGCTTCAACTAAGGTTGTTAAGACCGCTCGTTTTTGAGAACCGACTAACCGTTCAAAAAAGACCGGTTAACCGCTCGTCCTTATATCCCTAATGTTTTGAGATCCATTTGAGAACTAACAAGAGAATGTTGTCGCCTGGCATCGTCTGATGGCATCAAAGCCCGCTTCCCCCCGCTTGCGTTCAGCTCTTTCCGCATGCCCCTCAATTCAAAGCATTTTTTTAATCAAAAAAATTAACTAAACAGTGATGGTTAATTGTCTTTTTAATATTTTATTTTGGGTACTCTTAGTTCACCGGTCTAAATAAGAGGACAGGTTCATTCGTTCGTTAAAGTTAGCGAGGTTTTTTCATTAGTTTCAAAAAAACCAACGCCTCGCCCCGTCCTTTGTGACGTCATGTTTACCTCTCTTGTGTGTGATGCCGATCAACTCGCATATTAAAATTAATAATATAATAAAATTATAAAGCTACGATAGAATGGAATTTATTTTAAAAAACATTATTTTTCGATCGTCAACTCGCCAGAATAATTGAATTTTGCGACGCACATGTTCCCCNCGCCTCTCCCTCTCGCTTTGTCGCGGTGAGTTAAAGCGATACCAAGATCCAGCCGATTAATCGCCCGATATCTTTGCTACGTCTTTCAAATACCTCTCGTAATATAGGTACATGTACTTCACTAAGCGGCGTGCGCCGATAAGTTTTTGAATGCCTGAACTGAAACAGACTATAAACCGGTGATCAGAAAATGCGGATAGGTCACGGGGTCATATGCTCTTATAGCTTTCTTTGTCTTTATAAGAAACAGACTATAATTAATATAAATAGAAACAGCCTCGGCCTTGACCGTTGTTGACATCTAACGCGCACTGTGTTAGTCTAGTACAGTCACCGCGACAAAGCGAGAGGGAGAGGCGTTACCGCTTGTGTTGTTTTTTTTTCACTACGTTATCGCTAGGTTTGTTGTTGTTTTCTTTTGGGTTAGGCGGTCCTACGGTCATGAATAAAGATGACCGGCCGCTTAGTGAAGTACATGTACCTATATTACGAGAGGTATTTGAAAGACGTAGCAAAGATATCGGGCGATTAATCGGCTGGATCTTGGTATCGCTTTAACTCACCGCGACAAAGCGAGAGGGAGAGGCGAGGCGCGTTACCGCTTGTCTTGTTTTTTTCACTAGTTTTTTTCACTGCGTTAACGCTAGTTTTTGTTAGTTTGTTGTTGTTGTTTTCTTTTGGGTTTCACGGTCCTACGGTCCCGAATAAAGATGACCGGTCCTGGTCTGAGGACCGGTTAACCGAATAACCGGTTAACCGTTAACAACCCTAGCTTCAACATTCAACTACTTTCAACAAGATTGGCAACCACGATCTATAAAACAACAATTGACGGAGTATTTGGGCGATTAGCTGATTACAATTTAGAATGTTTCATTTATGAGTCCTATTTCAGTGACCACAAACCACTTGTAGTTAGATTAAAGAGAAAATAAAAAATTTTAAAATTTAAAGAAATGACTTTTAAATAATTTTTTTTCAGGTATATTCATTACACAAGAAAATTCATAAATATATGTCTAAAATCTAAACACAATTACTGATAACTACATAATGCTGATATCTAACATAAGTACTGATACATAATACGAAAATGCGCTAACATGTCCAAAAAGGGACCAGGCTTAACATGATTTTTTTATTACAAAGGTGCATGGGCTCATCGTATACACATCAGTCTACAGCTGAATCCCGCTAGTACTATTAGTTGTGAACTTCAGTGAAGCCAGGCTATAACGCGTCATGTACGCACGCTTACAGCTAGGAGACTGTAGGCTTGAATGCCAACCTACTTGTCAGCTGGATCGTGGAATCGCTTTTACTCACTGTGACTAAGCGAGAGGGAGAGGCACGAGGCACGTTACCGCTTGTGTTGTTTTTTTTACTACGTTACCGCTAGTTTATTTGTTTGGGTTTTTTTCGTATTTGGTTAAGCGGTCCTACGGTCCTCAATAAAGAGGACCGATCCTGATCTGAGGACCGGTTAACCGTTAACAAGCTTAGTTTTAGATTCCTTTGATTTTGCGCGAAATTTTATATATATATACGATATACTAAATTTTAATACTTGGCTTCGGCATCACTTACACAAGTATAGCAAAATCGGCCGATATAATTGGTAGACTGATATTAAATCTATTTAAATAATCTCTTTAAATAAATTTAGATTTTAGAATTATAACACACATAAATAAGCCAAGATTTATTAATAGTTTGTTGTATTATATACGTATGAAATATAAAGAACACTTTAAGATTTGATAGTTATAGCGACTAAGACTAGTCGTGTCATAACGTAAGCAACATCCCGTCGAATCGTCTGCTGTTACGACATGTCGTAGAAGCAGTTTCCTGGCTAGCTCTATGACATGTCGTAGCGCTAGCAACATCCATTAAATTTTATGTCTATACTTAATACTATGTAATAATTATTAAGTACAAATTTTAATTTGAAGGAAGTTACAGTTGAGTTAAGATTTTTTGTTGTTTTATATATTTCAGAAGTAGGTACAGAGCCATACATAATGGCTTTCCCCTACACAGTCATAGGGCCTGGGGGCCAGCCATACATTTTAAGCCAGATTCCTATCATGCAAAGCCCCATGCAACCTCAGTTGATACCTTCACACATCGTACAACAGCAGCAAGTTCAACAACAACAGCAGCAGCAGCAGCAACAACAGCAGGGTCAAAAGCAACAACAGAAAATGCCGGACTACATGTCAGAAGATAAACTGCAAGAGAAAGGTAAATGCCAGTGAAATAAGCTTTAAGTATAAGGATTATGAATCACGTAGTTAACAGTTGAGAAATGGGGAAAATTTAGAATTCCTTGAACTATTTTGTTGGTTGGAAATGTTAAAATTTGTGTCATAGTTTTGAATTTTCACTGGTTTGAAAAATTATTTATTGAATAATAAAACAATGACTTGAATCACTCCATCCATCAATTGTCAGTACTATCATTTATCTATTGAATTTAACTGTATTATACTGTATTATTCAAAACTGTATTATTCAAAGTTTCCACTTATCTGTGCATGGGTAGAATTCTCAATTTCCAGTGCTGTTCTCGTTTGAATTTTGGAGTGTTGTCTTTAGAATCTGAACCTTTTATTCTGTAAAAATAACTGCATAGATGATTCAAAAGAAAAATTTCCTATAGTTGAAAAAACAGATTTTGTTGTTGCTTTTCTTTCTAAAAATTTTGTCAATTACCAATGTAGTTTTAATTAGTTAATTGGGTCATTAATTAAATACCTGAGCTATATCTAAGTTTATGTTGTTTATACCAGTCCTGATGTTTATATTGATTATAAAGAGTAGCAAATTTAATAATACATTAAATTAATTTACATGTATCACTGTGACATAAACTCCTAATTGTAATAAAATTACAGTACTGATTCTAACTTGGTAGTTATTAATATCATAGTTATAAAAAATATTTTGTTTTGGATATAATCATTTTAGGTGTGTTATGAATAGATTTAGTTTCAGAGTTTAATGCATTAATCTATTCTTAGAATAAAGATTCTAATATTATAATTAGTGTATTACTTTAAATAATTTCAATTGTGAATGATATTGCTTCATTTTTATAGACATGAAATTAGTTTTTTTCAGAAGGGAAAAAATGTTTAAATGATTTTTTTTAAAAATATGTTTAAAAATAGTGGGATCCCTGTGAAAACTGTTTCTAGACAGATAGTTGATGTATTTAAGCTTTGCAGATGTAATTGATTTTTAACTTTATTTAATGTATTAAAAGAAAAGTATCTTTTCCTTAACAGCAAGGAAGTGGCAACAGCTGCAATCAAAAAGATATGCAGAGAAAAGAAAATTTGGTTTTGTGGATGCTCAAAAGGAGGACATGCCACCAGAGCATGTAAGAAAAATTATCAGAGACCATGGAGATATGACAAACAGAAAGTTTCGTCATGACAAGAGAGTCTATCTTGGGTAAGAACAATTCTTATATTCAAATAATAGATTAGAACTTGTTACTATTCTTTGAATAATCAGTTTATCTCCATCAAACTTTCATTTTTTAATTTATATTTATGATTATGAGTTTTTTTTATATTTCAATTTCATGTTTTTAATTTTTCAAAATTAGCTTGCTGAATTATTATGATGGGGATGATCTTTTTGTTTGGTCTAAATAGTGGAGTTTTAATTTAGAGGCCTTTAAAACTGCACTTAAAACACATCTTTTCAAATCATACTCTCTGGCAAGAATCTAATATTTCTTTGACTGAGTAATATCATTATGTGTTTTGTTAAATTATAAATGTTTTGTAATTGAATTTTTATTTTTATCTACTTCAATATTTCATTTTATTACAATTATTATTATTAAATTTGGTACAGGATAATATATGCAAACAGGTTTAGTTAATTTCATTGTTTTCTACCATCAATTAAATAGTTAATTACATTATTTTACTACTTCAGAGCCCTGAAATATATGCCACATGCCGTTCTTAAACTCTTGGAAAATATGCCAATGCCATGGGAACAGATTCGAGATGTAAAGGTTCTGTATCATATTACTGGTGCTATCACTTTCATCAATGAAATTCCATGGGTTATTGAACCTGTCTACATTTCACAGTGGGGGTAAGAAATTCTTAAATTTTATCTATGTTTATTAAAAAGTTTGTTAAGCACGATAATTTTTAAAAACTATGGAAAGTTTTTAGTTTAGAGATTTAACTATACTTTTTTTTGTTAAGTTGTAAGTGTATTATTGTTTGGTCATAAATTTTTTGTCTTTGATTTTAAAAATAATTCATTTTATCATCAAGATCAATGTGGATCTTACTACGTCGAGAAAAAAGAGATCGTCGCCATTTTAAAAGAATGCGCTTTCCCCCATTTGATGATGAAGAGCCTCCTCTTGATTATGCTGATAACATCATGGAAGTAGAACCATTGGAACCCATTCAGATGGAAATGGATCCAGAGGAAGACAAGGCTGTAATGGAGTGGTATTATGACCACAAGCCACTTATTGATTCCAAGTAAGTTTTATCTATATTGAAATTTTAAAGGCTAACTTTATTTTAAAACAAGCAAACATGAATTGATATCTTAATATATGCATTTATTTATCTTCACTCTAGACATGTTAATGGTACAACATACAGACGCTGGAATCTAACATTACCAATAATGTCAGTGCTCTACCGCATGGCCAATCAGCTTCTTACAGATCTGGTAGATAACAACTACTTCTACTTATTTGATCTCAAGTCATTCTTCACTGCCAAAGCTCTTAATCTGGCTATTCCCGGTGGCCCTAAGTTTGAACCTCTGGTCAAGGACAAAGAGTTGCAGTAAGTTGTTACTTTATTTATTTGTAGTTCTACGCAGTAAAAAAACACTTTCAAAGAAACAAGAAAAAAGTTGAGCTGATTGGGTAATTATGATATTAGAATTAAGATGTGGATAAAAATATATTGAAGAATTTTGTTTGTCACCAGGGTGCACTTTACCAAAGTTTGTTTTAGCAAACATTGTAGTATACTGGATTTGGTAATTTGAAGTTTTATGGTTTTAAGTGAAATAAATTTATACTTAAGTTGATTATGAACTTAATGGTTTACAGAAAAAACAGACCTCAAAATGAGGTGTACATTAATTTTAAACAATAATATCCTAAAATAAACATGTTATTTGGTTTTATGTTTATGCTTATTTAGAAGATTAATTGAAATAATTGATAAAGAAATGGAAATTGACTTGAGCACATGCTAGAACAATATCTGTCACACCTTTCCTGACTTTTATTAAGTCTTGTGGGGACTGCTTAGACAACGCATTTTGGTTTTTTATATCTGTGGCAAAGGGTGGACCTCAATTCCCCCTAGACAATGAGTCCGCCACAGAATAGTCCCCATGCTGTATGCCACTTTGTCCCTTATCAATCAATGCATGTCTTATACCATCTAGATATTGTCAACTGTAAAAATTAATTTGGCTGATAAATGAAAGCACTTGTGTTTAAAATAAAGGCTACACATTGTTGTTAAATTTCTCAAACATGTACATCGGGGATATGGATAAGAGTGTTGTAGCATTTTAGAGTTGTAATAAGTGATGTGGCACATTTGCAAAATATTGTAATTTCTAAACAAAAGTTTGTGATAGAAAATTAAGGTTGGTTCTTACTCTAAAATGGTTTTGTTTTAGTTTGGTGTGTTCACATTTGATTCCCATCTCTTCTCTGAGCATAATTATTAGTTACTATTAGATACTTGTAATAAAATGTTACCTGATGTCACGGTTAGATGTTATGGTGTGAGAATGACTGAGCATAAATGTAGGGAGAGTGGGTAAACAAGGCTTGAACACAAGTTCACGCAAGTGAATAGTTGTGAACTGGGATCACGTGGGAGTGTGTAGTGGGAGATCATGTGAGAGTGAGACAAGTGGACAGTGTGATATAAGCAGGCAGAGTGACAACTGGGAGAGTTCAGGAGTGCTTATCTTAGATATACAGACGCTCCTTCTATGCAGAAGATAATTGCGTCCACAGACCATGAGAGATGATCTGTTGGCAAGTGATGCAGCGGTCACAGGCCACGGCTATAGGGGTTCCACGCATTACCCCAGCCGCCTAACTATTGTCTAGTTAAGTACCCATTCGGAGCTGTGTGACTCGGGGACTCCTCAGGCCCCGAGAACAAATCCTCACCTTCGTGTGGATTCGAACTCGTGACCATCAGTATGACAGTCGAGAGTTGTGAATTGAGCGTGGACCAGGGCGGTTGTGTTTTGACCGAGGTGGGCTGACCTGTAACGAATGAATGGAACAGAATAGAGAGTGAGAAGAATAAAGTGGATTATGATAGATGTTGTAAACTGTATTTGCCATGGACATATATAGTGATGTAAATAAACTTATTTATACTGAATAAAGTCTTGTGGTGACTGCTTAGAGACAACACATTGTATGATACTTTGGTGTTTTATATCTGCAGCAAAGGGTGGACCTCAATTCCCCCTAGATGAGTCCGCCACACCTGACAGAAAATATGTGTTTTCATAAATAATAAAATTTAATGTTTCAGAGACGAGGATTGGAATGAATTTAACGATATCAACAAAATCATCATTAGACAGCCTGTCAGAACAGAGTACCGCATTGCTTTTCCCTATCTGTACAACAACATCCCTTTTCAAGTCCACCTTTCCTGGTAAGTTCTTTGTAAGGGTAGTTCTTCCTGAATTGAAATGTTTTTTATANTATATATATATATATATATATATATATATATATTTAAAGGTTATCCTCAATAGCCTCTATTAAACTCATTGTTAGATTATTTATGAAATCAAACATCTGTAAATCTTTCAAACTGTCTCTTTGAATCAGGTACCATGAACCAAATGTTGTGTTCATCAAAACAGAAGATCCTGATCTCCCAGCCTTTTACTTTGATCCACTGATTAATCCCATATCTCACAGACAGGCCACTAAGGTCAGTTTATAATTTTGTTTAGTTTTAGTGTTGGCTTTGATTAAAACTCAATAGATGTTACAAAATAGTCTTAATAATAGAAAATAAAATATTTTAGAAACAAGTTTACTTTTTTATTTATTCTTAGCACCCTGAGCCACTGCCAGATGATGATGAAGAGTTTGAACTGCCTGAATTTGTGCAACCATTTCTTCAAGATGCACCTCTGTACACTGACAATACAGCAAATGGTATTGCATTGTTGTTTGCACCACGCCCTTTCAACTTAAGATCTGGTCGCACTCGCAGAGCTATTGATGTTCCTTTAGTAAAATCATGGTACGTAAACATAGCCTTAATAGGTTAAACTTATCTAAATCAATTAATTTAGGTTAAAGCGATAGCACAACTGATCTAGCTAACATGGTTCAATGCTTTATGCCCAAAAGGTACAGAGAACATTGTCCTGCAGGGATGCCAGTAAAGGTCAGAGTGTCTTACCAGAAACTTCTCAAGTATTATGTTCTGAATGCTCTCAAACATAGAGCACCCAAGGCACAAAAAAAGAGGTATATTATATGTAAAAATAAATTTATATATTTTAGCAACCTTTTTATAATCATAATATAAATTATCATTATAAGTCCTTTATAAATTACTATAATTGAATTTCTTAACATAAAAATAGTATGAACAAACCATATCATTATATAAACAATTAATTGAATATTTATGATTTTTTGGGGAAAAAATTTGTTATTAAACTAAAAAATGTCACTTTAGTATTCATTAGTTTATTTTTCTTTTGTTAGGTATTTGTTCCGGTCCTTTAAGGCCACCAAGTTTTTCCAAACAACGCAGCTGGACTGGTTGGAAGTAGGACTTCAAGTCTGCAGACAAGGTTACAACATGTTGAACTTGCTAATTCATCGTAAAAACCTCAACTATCTTCATTTGGACTACAACTTCAACCTTAAACCTGTCAAAACTCTCACAACTAAGGTAAATATGGGGATCTTTTTGATTTGTAAAGATTTGATTTCTATCACAGATTATATTTATGTATTTGATCAAATACATGATTAGTTTTTTATGATGGCTTATGTACTTCTTTTAAAAAAATAACGTAAAAGAATTATATTAATTATAAATTTATTTGTAGGAGCGCAAGAAATCCAGATTCGGAAATGCTTTTCACCTTTGTCGAGAAATTCTCCGTCTCTCAAAACTCATAATAGACAGCCATGTGCAGTACAGATTGGGAAATGTTGATGCTTACCAAGTAAGTGATTAATTTAACTTCAAAATTAGGATGAAAGGTAAGGCTAATTTAATCCATCCCCTTCTCCTGTAATAAACAATATAAATCTATCTTTCCCATCCTGTTGGACACATGATCCTAAGGATCAGCATGGATACAAATTGGCAAAACAGTATATGATTTTATTTACAAAGAATAGCATTTGAATTTATTTAAGTACAATGTGGATAGCCACATTAATTTTTCCAGCTGAGTGGCAAATTTTTTATGTTGCAATATATATTTTTTTTAAATTTTAAATTTGGTATGCCACATTACCACAACACATTCATAAGCACTATAAAAAAGGTGCAACAAAACTTAACTCTGCCCCTTATTTAGGGTTATAAAATTAATCTACATTTAAACCAAATTGTTTTATTTTAAACTGGATCCCTGAAGGAGTCTCAATAATCAAATTAACTCTTAGTGTGTTAAAGTGTTGTAATGCGCTCCAGACCGCTATTACCAAAGCGTTGTAAAGCGTTCCTAGATAGCACTCTCATTAGAAATGAGATCACGGAAAGTAAAAGCTCTTCAATGTTTGAAAAAGGATGTATTCGATTTCGGCAATGGCGGCCGTTGCCCGTGCTAGTGTTATCGCTCGATTCGCGAAGTTTTTATGTAGTATATACGGTTTTCTTTTTCCTATACTTTATTATTAAAATGCTATTACTAAGCTGCAGGTAAATATAGTATTTAACTCAAGACAGTGTTTTGGAAGCGTAAAAGAAAAATTTTAGCCTAAAAAATGAAGTCAGTATGACAATAATAATATAAATGGATTTACACAATTTTTAAAATTTCATAACCAGTTGATGGCAATTAGGGAAAATTTTATGGGACTTAAGTGAAAGTTTTCCGAAAACTTTATACCACATTAAGAGTTAAATTAAGATAATCAACAAAATATACCATTTGAATTAAAGTGGTCTATATTTTATGTTATGATTTTAAAAAATTTGATTATTAAAATGCATTGTACTTTTATTTATTTGGGTGATTTTTTAAAATTTGATCTTTTGTTTATTAACTAAATAAAGGTAACTGAAATAAAATACTAGAAAATGTACTATAAATGGCATTAGCTTTATCTGCTTTATTGAATGATTTAGCTATGATTTTTGTAATCCGTAGGCTAGAACCCATTTTAGTGTAGGAAAACTTCTCCCTCAATAACTTTTCACAATTCCCACATTCTGACAAAATTTTCTAATTGAATTTGGTTTCTTTCCTATTTCTTGCTTTCTTGAGTAGAAATGTTCATTTTTTAGAGACTATTCTTTGATTTCAAAATTCCACATATATGGATTCACTATTTCCTTCCAATTTTTTATCTCTTATCAAATTTATCTGAAATTAATACTTTGTTTGAGAAAGGTTATGGTTAGAGGGAAAAGACATATGTGACATATAATTAATAGTTTTGTAGCATTGATAGAAGTAAAAAATAATAAACTCTTAATTTACCAAGTTACATTTTTTATATTTAATTTTTGAAGCTATCTTTACAGACATTCGTCTTGTATTATCTGTATATTTGACTAACTTACTGTGTATTCCAGCTTGCTGATGGTTTGCAGTATGTCTTTGCTCATGTTGGACAGCTGACTGGCATGTACAGATATAAATACAAGCTGATGAGACAGATTAGAATGTGTAAAGATCTCAAACATCTTATCTACTACAGATTCAACACTGTAAGTATCAACATGATAAACTCATAGCCATTTAAAGTAACCCAAATTATATTTAGTAACATAAAAATAACTTTTAAAAAAGTGTTTTTAATTAACCAGTTAAAATACTTATCAATGCTTTGAAGATCGTGAATGTATGAAATAGTTCGATATATAACTATCGTGAGCCCATCCTGGTGTAAAAAAAAATCATGGCTTGTTCTAAATGCTATAGTTAATTTTTAAGCACTCAAACATGTCTGTAACATTTAATGCTAATACTACTGTTTACCTTCTAAAAATCACCTAGGGTCCAGTAGGTAAAGGTCCAGGATGTGGCTTCTGGGCACCAGGCTGGAGAGTGTGGATGTTCTTCATGCGTGGGATCACTCCACTACTTGAGCGATGGTTGGGAAATCTTCTGTCCCGTCAGTTTGAGGGTCGACACAGCAAAGGAGTGGCAAAAACTGTTACCAAGCAGAGAGTCGAGAGCCATTTTGATCTTGAGCTGAGAGCTGCTGTGTGTAATCTGATTTGGCTTTTGTTTGATTATGAATCTGTTTAATGATATACGAAAGGCAATTGTCCTTAAATAGTTAAATAAATGATACTAGTTTTTTTTTTAACCTACAATAATTTCTTTACTGATGTAAGATTTCGCATTTTAAAAAAATTAATTGCTCTTTCTCTCAATAGCTGGTTGTAGTATTTCATTTATTTATTTTTTTATTAGGTCATGCATGACATTCTTGACATGATGCCTGAAGGTATCAAACAAAACAAAGCAAGAACAATTCTGCAGCATTTGTCGGAAGCCTGGAGATGTTGGAAAGCAAACATTCCATGGAAGGTAAAGGATCCACAAACCCAGACATTTTAATGTTATCTATTTTATTATTAAGCATACATGGTATCAAGACTTTAAATCATAAAAGATGATTTATTGTTAATATTTTCTCTTTAACAAGGTCCCTGGGCTTCCCACGCCCATTGAGAACATGATACTGAGGTATGTGAAAGCTAAAGCTGATTGGTGGACCAACACAGCACACTATAACAGAGAGAGAATCAGGAGAGGAGCCACTGTGGACAAAACTGTTTGCAAAAAGAACTTAGGACGTCTGACAAGGCTTTACCTCAAGGCAAGTTTTGTAAAAATAAATTTACATTGAAAATAATGTTAACAGTTCTGTTTGATGAGAATTTGTATAGTTAAAACTTTTGATTTAACTTGGATGTAGGCTGAACAAGAGAGACAGCACAACTACCTGAAAGATGGACCATACATTACAGCTGAGGAGGCTGTTGCCATTTACACGACTATGGTTCATTGGCTTGAAAGCAGAAGATTCTCACCTATTCCATTCCCTCCCTTGTCTTACAAGCATGATACCAAGCTGCTTATCTTGGCTCTGGAGAGACTCAAAGAGGCTTACAGGTAATGAACTTTATGGCTTTAAAAAATATTGAATGTTTTATAAAATCACTTATATTATCTGTCTGTAAATATATTATAAAGATATTTTTTAAAGTTCAGTGAGACAAAATTAATCAAAACTAAAATGTTTAAGCTGTATTACTTATTTAGCTGTAATTGAATTGATTAAAATGAAACTTCACGCACATAGAAAAAAAATATAGTCACTAACTGAAAATTGTATAAGTTTCAGGCTAATGTAATAATTTTTTTTAACTTACTATATCCAGTGTGAAGAGCAGATTAAATCAGTCCCAAAGAGAAGAACTAGGTTTGATAGAGCAAGCTTTTGACAACCCTCATGAGGCCTTATCCAGAATCAAACGTCATTTGCTTACTCAAAGAGCTTTCAAAGAGGTATCAAATACTGTTTTTATATGTACATACATTCTAAAATACTTTGCAAGTTATATAATGTTAGCATAAAATTATACCATAATTTCATGACATGCTTGAATTTATGATAGACACAACTTTTTAAAAAAATAATAAAACTCAATTCAAGTTTTTATGAGATCTTTTGACAAACTTAGCAATGGTTGCCTACAAGATATCAAACAAATTAAAGATGTAAAATTATTGAATTTTTAAAAATCATAATTTAAAAATTTTTTGAAAATTATTTTGTTCAGCTGAAGGTATAAAACCTAACTAATTTTAACGCAACTGAATTGTGTTTTTGGTTTCAATAGGTTGGCATTGAGTTCATGGACTTATACAGCCATCTAATTCCTGTGTATGATGTTGAGCCCCTGGAAAAAATTACTGATGCTTACTTGGATCAGTATCTGTGGTATGAAGCAGACAAACGTAGACTGTTCCCACCATGGATCAAGCCATCCGACTCTGAGCCTCCTCCATTGTTGACTTACAAATGGTGCCAAGGTAGGAGCAGTTAATCATAAATTACCTACCAAATTAATGTTTACAATAATTTTAATTTTTAACAGATTGTATTTCTTAATATTCAAAAGATATTAACATTATTTAGTAGTTTGGTTATGTTTTTCTTGTGTAAAAAATTTGAAATTTTTTTATTATCCTCTTTTGAACATATTAACCTGCAATGGTCATTATTCACCTTTTTTTTATTTCATAGGCATTAACAATTTACAAGATGTTTGGGAAACTGGTGAGGGTGAGTGTAATGTAATGATGGAGTCCAGCTTTGAGAAGATGTATGAGAAAATTGACTTGACCCTTCTTAACAGGCTGCTGCGTCTCATTGTGGATCACAACATAGCTGACTACATGACTGCGAAAAACAACGTTGTCATCAACTACAAAGTAATTAGAGGGATATTGTAAAATCTTACAGTGTTAAAAAATATTTTGGTCATTTAAAAAATAAAAAATAAATTCAAAACTAGAATGAGTACAAAAAAGGTTATTAAATCTGAAGAATGTAATAAATTAACATTGATTGAAAACATTAATTAGTGTTAATTTATTGCATTCTTATCTTACTAAATTGTAGCTATATTTAACGTTATATGTAACAAAGCGCTGTAATGTGCGTTTTGTCTCTAATCCCAAAGGGTGGTAAAGCGCGTCCAGATAGCGCTTTCTTTAGCAATGAAATCATAGAAAGTAGAAATACGGTGAGAGAAGCTTTAGTCGACTTTCAGAAATGTCACCGTTGCCTTCACTAGTGTTTTCCCTCTGTTTGCAAAGTTATTTTTTTTAATTAAAAAAAAGATATGATTTTGCTATACTTTTTTGTAAAAATAATAGTTATAAATTACAAATAAAAAAAGGATTAAAATCAAGAAGGTCTTTTATTATACGTAAAATAACCATTCTTATTCTAAAAGATAGTCAGTATGACAATAATAATAATGTAAATACATTTCCGGCAATTTAAAAAAATTTCATAACCAGTTGATAGTAAAAATATGAAATCCTTACAGGCTGAGGCAGAAGTTTAGCTAAAACGTTTTGAGGCTTCAGGCATTAACTTAAATGAGAACTAAGTAACCATTTTCCTTGTTATATTATTTGAATATTTTCCTAGAAATTTGATTTTATAACCAATGTTAAATTGAAAAAGACCCATCTTACTATGACCTCTAATGTGACCAACAAAATAAACTTTAAAAACCAAAATTCCTTTTAAAAGGTTTTGCATCCCATAAATTAAGCTTATCACCATTAAGATTTATATTATTAAATTTAGAACATTTAAAAGAAAACATTGGGGTGGGACCGCAATCAGGCAAGGTAGAAATGAAGTCATTAAACAGGGTATGGGGAAGCCTCAAAAAGGTTCAACAAAACAATTTTCTTGTGTTATTTTAGGCTTACCTAGACTGTTGAGTAACTTCCTTAGTTGGAACAGAGTCATCCATGCAAATGTGTCATTTCTTTCTATTTATTCACTTTAACAGGACATGAACCACACCAATTCCTATGGTATCATCAGAGGCCTTCAGTTTGCCTCCTTCATTGTTCAGTACTATGGCCTGGTATTGGATCTGCTGGTCTTGGGTCTCCACAGGGCCAGTGAGATGGCTGGACCACCACAGCTGCCCAATGATTTCCTTACATTCCAGGTACACTAACTGTTGTAAAGGTATCCATGCCGATCGGGCTAGCTAGCCCCATTGTGATTCCCATAAAAAATATTTAAAAATGTTCAGTAAATACAAAACTTTTGTAAAGTTAAATAAAATATAATTAAATGGATGGCACAGGGTATCTACATTTATCAAGGACAACATGTATCCTGAGTGCAGTTTTGAAGGCCTGAACATTAGGAGTGTTACAAATGTGTAATTCATGAGAATTCCATTGTTTTTGAGAACACAAAGAGATAATATATAGGAGGTTGATGATAGTAAACTTTTTTCCATTTTCAGAATGTTGTTACAGAACAAGCTCATCCTATCAGACTGTATTCACGTTACATTGACAGGATTCATCTTTTCTTCAGGTATTCCTGTTTTCTAATTTATTTTTCTTCACAATGAATTTTTTTAAAGTGGTTAATGCTTTCAAACTTTCAATATACATTTAAAAGTTGATTTTTGCTTATTTGATTTTTAAAGGTTTATTTTAGTCACATATTTATCGGAAAAGAGTTATAATTATGCTGCTAATATCAGCAACAACAATTCATGCTGGATAGAAGAGTTTTCCTATTAACTCTTAATATGCCATAAGGTTTTCGTAAACTTCCGCCTCAGTGCCGTAAGAATTTCCCGAATTGCGATCTATCGGTTATGAAATTTTTAAAATTACGTAAAATCCATATATATTATTATAGTCATACTGACTGCATCTTTTAGGAAAAGAATGGTTATTTTATGTATCCAAACGACCGTTTTGCTTTTAAAACTATTTTTACCTGTAGTTTAGTACTATTACTTTAGTAATAAAGTATAGCGAAATCGCATCTTCAAAGAAAAGAAACGTATAAAATTCGCGAATCCAGCGATAACACTAACGAGGGAGACAGCTGCCATTGCCGGAAGTCGAAAACATCGTTTTTCACGCACCGAAGAGTTTTTATTTTCTGTAATTTCGTTTCTAAAGAGAGTTCTATCGAGTCGCGCATTATTGCACTTTGGTAAAAAAAAACGGTACACCGCAGATTATCTCAGTTAGCCTCATTAAGAGTTAAAACGTGATATATTTTGTTTGCAGATTTTCTGCAGAGGAAGCCCGTGATCTTATCCAGCGATACCTCACAGAACACCCTGATCCAAACAATGAGAATATTGTGGGGTACAACAACAAAAAGTGTTGGCCCAGGGACTCTCGTATGAGACTTATGAAACATGATGTCAATTTGTAAGTGCTTAAATAAATTTTTTGTGAGCCGTAAAGGTAAAACTAATGGCTGTCAGATGAAATACTTTCTCACAAGAAGAAATACTAACAAGAATTTAAAAATATGTTTAAAAAGTTTTATGTTTGTAATGATGCTGTTACTAACTCTACTAGCCTTGAAGCCCCCAGTCTAACTCTCCCCTATTCCTGGGTTCCCTGGCATTAAAGAGAAAAATGAACATACTGTACAAAAAATTTACTTACATTAAAAGTAGTGCTTGGAATGGGATAAAACTTTGAGAAATTGTAGAAAATATGTTTATCTTTTCTTTAGTGTCAAAATTGTATTTATGTGGGCTAATGCACTTAGAAAAAAAAATTCACTACACATGAATATACAAGTTATTCTAGGATTTCGCTTGTTCTATCTGAAATGTTTTTCTATATACACTACACATGCCATACACAGAACACAACTATGATTAGCTCTAACATGTCATGTTACTTGACCTAGAAACATATTCTTGATAAAATTATGACTTGGATACTGAAAAAATTAAAAGAATAAAACACATAAACTTCCAGTTTCCTGTCAAGTCCTTGGTTCATCAGACACTCTTTTTACATTGAATATTAAAAAACTTTTTACATAAACACACAAAATTAAATTTCAAAACATGGGGGCAGCCATTTGCAATGACTTTTATTTAGGTTAAATGCCTATTAGTTATTTTTAGCACTTCCCCAAAGATTCCACATGCTGACCAAAACACCTAAACTCGGTAACTCCTTATAGAGGAATTAAATTAATTACTTAATGTTTAGTAACTCGAGTCAGTTGGGTTAAAGCAATAATTATTATAATATTTCATAACAGGGGCAGAGCAGTTTTCTGGGACATCAAGAATCGTTTACCAAGGTCAGTGACAACAATTCAATGGGACTCCAGCTTTGTGTCAGTCTACAGCAAAGACAACCCTAATCTCTTATTTAACATGTGTGGATTTGAATGCAGGATATTACCTAAATGTAGAACCCAGCACGAGGAGTTCACACACAAAGATGGAGTCTGGAATCTGCAAAATGAGGTAATATTTTAGAGGAATTATCAAATGCTGTTAAAATACTTACAAGTGTAGTGTTTATATTTTAGTAGGTGGACCTATAATTAACCTGATTGCAAACATATAAAATAAACGATTTATCACTTTTCTCTCATGACTATTTGAGTTGAATTCCATTCTAATCTATCTTGCGTATACATGACAGGTAACAAAGGAAAGAACAGCTCAGTGCTTCCTCAGAGTTGATGAGGATTCCATGGGCAAATTTCACAACAGGGTCAGACAGATCCTTATGGCATCAGGCTCTACAACTTTCACAAAAGTGAGTTATCCAATAAAGAAAGGAATAAATAGTAAACAATTGAAACCATATTTTTAAAAGTTATTATTATTCTTTTCTGCTTGAAAAGATTCATTTAGTTTTGTTTAAGGGAAAACTACATAGTTGAAAGATAAATCATTCAGTCTTAGGTGTAAAATAAAAGATAGAAATAAAGAACGTTCATCTGTTATTCTCCAGATAGTCAATAAATGGAACACAGCTTTGATAGGTCTTATGACCTACTTTAGGGAAGCTGTTGTCAACACACAGGAATTACTTGATCTCCTGGTTAAATGTGAAAACAAGATTCAGACTCGAATCAAAATTGGACTTAACTCAAAAATGCCCAGTCGATTCCCCCCTGTTGTATTTTACACACCAAAGGAATTGGGTGGTCTGGGAATGTTGTCCATGGGTCATGTGCTGATCCCTCAGTCAGATTTAAGATGGTCTAAACAAACAGATGTTGGCATTACTCACTTCTTATCTGGCATGTCCCACGATGAGGACCAGCTCATCCCTAACTTGTACAGGTCTGTATTTTAGTTGCTCATTTAATTTACAGGTTTTGATATATGATTTTACAAGTCTTTTTATTGAGATAAATTTGTATTATTAAAATGTACACTAAAATTAATTTTTTTAATAATTCATAAATGGGTAGTTGTTTTCATTAATTCAGATTGAACCTGCTGTATAATATCTGACAGTACGGCAAATATCAAGCCAATGGGTTTTGTTTAAAGTGAATTTGTGCTTTTTTATCCTTTACTTAAGACTCCAATATATTTAAAGTAAAGTAAAATATATGTTTGACTTACAGATACATCATGCCTTGGGAAAGTGAGTTTATTGATTCTCAGAGAGTTTGGGCAGAATATGCTTTGAAGAGACATGAAGCTAATGCCCAGAATCGTCGCTTGACCTTGGAGGATTTGGAGGACAGCTGGGATCGAGGCATTCCTCGTATCAATACACTTTTCCAGAAGGACAAACAGACCCTGGCATATGACAAAGGATGGAGAGTCCGAACAGACTTCAAGCAGTATCAGGTATTTTAAACAACTTATTTTAATGATTTAGTAATTCAGCGATATAATTTAAACCTTTCCATTTCTTCATTAGTTCCTTAAATATTTAGTGGTATAATTATTACTAAAAGATAAAATGAAAAAAAAGAATTTGCTAGATATTTACAAAATAATTGCTAATCTATAGCCTATGCATGTTAAATTTAGATTAATTCCACACCAATTGAAAATTTATCAATAACATTGAATGACTTAACTATGATCTATTTCAATTGTTTATTGTATTTTTGTGTTTGTTTAGGTCTTAAAACAGAACCCATTTTGGTGGACACACCAGCGTCATGATGGTAAGCTGTGGAATTTGAACAACTACAGAACTGACATGATTCAAGCACTTGGTGGTGTGGAAGGCATTCTGGAACACACACTTTTCAAAGGAACTTATTTCCCAACTTGGGAGGGTCTATTTTGGTAAGTTTTCAATTTTAATTGCATTATCATTACACATAAGTCTGATACATGTGTATAGTTCAGTTCGGCTGACATTTTAGACAGGTCGCCGCTTTAAAATAACAAGGTTCTAAGTCAAATTTGTGACCAAATTGAGTTATAGCCATCGGGTTAAAGTCCATGTATTAATCTATCAGCAGTTGGGTAGCGAAGTTAAAAGTGCGCTCGCCTTACAAGCTGAGAAGCATAGGATCATACCCATGTAAAAGCCACCATAAAAATGTTGATAAATGACTGATAAGAAAGTTCTCCGCTGCTGACCTGGAGAGGGGTGGGCGCCGCCAGAGTCTAGCAAGCCAGAGAATTTTCTAAGGGATCACCTATGACCTTGAACATTTTTTAAAAATCTATCATGGTAAAAGATATGAAAGCTGTATCTTGAGATGATTTTGAGAGAAGTGCAGAATAACAAGGTTCTAACTCTATTGAGGCTAACTAAAATAAAATTTTGGAATGCAAATATATCTCGGTTCGACTAAAAGGTCACATAGGACCTTGTTATTTTTAGGGGGCGAGGTGTCAGCGTCCTATTTTTTTTTAATTAAATTTTATAGATTTTTTTCATTGCATTTGAGATTTCCATAACTCAACTTAAATTTAAAAGCAAACATAAATTTTGCTGGCATGTAATAACTTAGCCTCCCAATTTCTATTAATAATTTTAAAAATCTTATCTTAATGATCATTTAAAAGGTCATGAAATGATTTCATAAAACCAAATGGCAAATAAATAATATAAAACACTCGTCAATGTAAATACATTTTTTAAAAAACTCTTGTTAAAAGTAAATCAAATTAGGCTGTTCTACCATCTTATTAGTTACAAATATTAATCTAATTCCATAATCAGGGAGAGAGCAAGTGGCTTTGAGGAGTCCATGAAATACAAGAAACTGACCAATGCCCAGCGTTCTGGTCTCAATCAGATTCCAAATCGTCGATTCACCCTCTGGTGGTCCCCTACCATCAACAGAGCTAATGTAAGAATTAGTGACTTTTTTGTGTGCATTTATAAGATATCTAAACCCATAAAAGATGTTGTAGAATAAAAGGAAAAATTCTGTAAGGAATTAGATCTTGATGTGAATAGTAAATTGATGCATTACTGTACATATGTTAAGGGTTGTTATTCTTTAGATATTGTTCGGAATCTGTATTTTATTGAAAATATATTTAGTGTATTTTATTTTGGGGAGATCTCCCGATTGAAACAAAATGAATTTCTTATATTTCAGGTGTATGTAGGTTTCCAGGTACAGCTTGACTTGACAGGTATTTTCATGCATGGCAAGATTCCAACATTGAAGATTTCACTTATCCAGATCTTCAGAGCTCACTTGTGGCAGAAGATTCATGAAAGCATTGTCATGGACTTGTGTCAGGTAAACTATATACACAAATTTATAGAAAAATTAAGGTTACACTATACATTTCCTAGTGTAGTTTCTTAATTATTTTACTGTTACATTCTGTCCAAGTGAGTTCCATTGAAAAAAATAAACTAAAAAGGGGATATCAGAAACTTTAAATAAGTATTTTATTCTGGGACATAAGTTACTGTTTAGAAACAAATTTATAAAAAAATATTGTCATCTTCAATGGAGAAATTCCACTGTCAACTATGATGTACCAGGTATTTGATCAAGAACTTGATGCCCTTGAGATTGAAACTGTCCAGAAAGAAACAATCCACCCCCGAAAGTCCTACAAGATGAACAGTTCTTGTGCTGACATTCAGCTCTTTGCAGCATACAAGTGGAATGTTGCCAAACCTTCTTTACTGGCAGATCAAAAGTGAGTTGTTAGAAACAATGACAAAATTATATTATTAAATTTATTTATATTTTTCATCAGTTATTTGTCTTTCCATCTACTAATAAATATTTATGACTTAATTTTTAAGAAAATTAAATGATTAATCTTATAAAAGAAGAAGACAATTAGAAATAAATTTATCCAATTATTAATTGCTTTAAAAAAAGAGTATTGTTTGCATTTAATTTACTAGAGATGTAATGGATGGAGCAACAACCCAGAAGTACTGGATAGATGTGCAGTTAAGGTGGGGTGACTATGACTCCCATGATGTGGAGAGATATGCCAGAGCTAAGTTCTTGGACTACACCACAGACAACATGAGTATTTACCCCTCACCTACCGGACTTCTCATTGCAGTGGATTTGGCATACAATCTGCATAGGTATGAAAAGAATGGTTCTCCCATCTTAACAAAATAAATTTGCTTCAACCTGAAAATGTATTTATTTATTAACATAAAAATATGTAGAAGGCTTAGCCAATTAATTTCTTAGCAATCTAGAATTTTCCTTTCCTTAGAAATAAAATTGGGTTAAAATTACATAGATAAAACCAAAACTATGCTAACTTCAAAACAAAACTATTTTTTTTTAAAAGGTAGAACTATATGATTTTTAAAAAATGTATTTATTTTCAAAATATGTTCTGTTGTTAAGCAATATTCATTTACATTCCTGATATATGTCTTCCCCTAAAGTGCCTATGGCAATTGGTTCCCCGGAGCTAAGCCACTGATTCAACAAGCCATGGCAAAGATTATGAAGGCCAATCCGGCTTTGTATGTATTGAGAGAACGAATCCGAAAAGGTCTGCAGCTATATTCTTCTGAACCCACTGAGCCATACCTCAGCTCTCAAAACTATGGAGAACTTTTCTCCAATCAGATCATCTGGTTTGTTGATGATACCAATGTGTACAGGGTCACTATTCACAAGGTGAATTTACTTTTAAACTTGATAGCATATTAAGAGCTATTTAGATAGACCCTCATCTCATTTTCATTCCTGTAAATCTAAATATTTAAAAATTAGGTTCTTAAAAATACATTAAAATATAGTGTCCTGTTTTTTCATTACTATTTCTCCACAGACCTTTGAAGGTAACTTAACCACAAAACCAATCAATGGGGCCATCTTCATTTTCAACCCTCGAACTGGTCAGCTTTTCCTGAAGATCATTCACACATCTGTGTGGGCCGGTCAGAAGCGTCTAGGTCAGCTTGCCAAGTGGAAGACAGCCGAAGAAGTGGCTGCCTTGATCAGGTCTTTACCTGTTGAAGAACAACCCAAGCAGATCATAGTCACCAGGAAGGGTATGCTGGATCCTCTTGAGGTGAGGATAGATCATATATTTTTATTATGTTATTTATATTGTATTGCACTACAACTCTCAAATGACTACTAAGGTCACTCTAAAAGTCTGATATAAGTTAAACTATGTCGATTCCAGAATTTTGTTATATTCTTTAATTAATTTTACATATTTCTAACAGGTTCACTTGCTGGATTTCCCCAACATTGTGATCAAGGGCAGTGAGCTGCAGCTCCCATTTCAAGCTTGTCTTAAAGTAGAGAAATTTGGTGATCTCATTCTCAAGGCCACTGAACCTCAGATGGTTTTGTTCAACTTGTATGATGACTGGCTCAAAACCATTTCATCATACACTGTAAGTCTACTTTATGGTATTGTCCTATCTGGAATTTTTATTAACATAGTTGTTTCTTTATTTAAAGTGCACAACTTATTTTTTTCAAAAAGAAAGACAAGAAATATATTTTAAGTTAGAATTTTTCGTAGTGTCTTTGAAAAAAATACAGTGGCAATGAAATAAACTTTATTATAACTTTAACATTAATATTGTAATGAGAAATATGAAATTGTTTTTGATACAGGCCTTTTCACGTTTGATCCTGATCCTCCGAGCCCTACACGTCAACAATGACAAAACCAAGATCCTTCTTAAGCCAGATAAAACCACCATAACTGAAGCTCACCATATCTGGCCAACCTTGTCAGATGAAGAGTGGATGAAAATTGAAGTACAGCTCAAAGATCTCATTCTAGCTGATTATGGCAAGAAGAACAAGTAATAACTGATCTATACTAGAAGTTTGATAGTAAATAATTTCTGGCACAGTAAAGAGTAATTTTATACCATGAGTCTATGTAATATTTTCAGTTACTTTGTTAAAAGTTAGTTTATCTTTAAGACTTGTGTGTTGTACTAAACTAATTTCACCTTAACAACTGACATATTTTATTCTGACCTCTAGCGTAAATGTAAGTTCTCTAACTCAGTCTGAAACTCGAGACATAATCCTTGGTATGGAGATCTCCGCCCCCAGTGCCCAGAGACAGCAGATTGCTGAGATTGAAAAGCAGACCAAAGAGCAATCCCAGATGACTGCCACCACAACCAGGACTGTCAACAAACATGGTGACGAAATCATCACCACCACCACATCAAATCATGAGACAGCCACATTCTCTTCAAAGACAGAGTGGCGTGTCAGAGCCATATCTGCCACTAATTTGCACCTGCGTACCAACCATATCTATGTCAGTTCTGATGATATCAAAGAGACTGGATATACATACATCTTACCCAAGAATGTTCTGAAAAAGTTTATTATCATTTCTGACCTGCGAGCCCAGGTAAGCTTGATTTAGAAAGAAAGAAAATTTACTATCACTGGTTATAATAAATATATGTTGTGAAATAGATAAAATTTTGATATTAAATACAAAAACAAATATAGTAAAAAATGAATACTTAATAATATCTTAATCTTATGCAAGTTTCAACCATCTTGAATAAGTTTTTGAATTACATATATATTTTTTTTCTAGAAAATAACATTTTAACAGGTTTTTTTTTTGCAAACAATATTTTAATTAATAATTGATTCAAGTAGTCTCAAGCATTTTTCCAAAATTTGTTTTCAGATTGCTGGTTACTTGTATGGGGTCAGCCCACCAGATAATCCTCAAGTCAAAGAAATCAGATGTATCGTGATGCCCCCACAATGGGGAACTCACCAGACTGTTCACCTACCCAACTTACTTCCCAACCATGAATATCTTAATGTATGTCATTTAAGCTTTGTAGTTTTGTGTTATTAAAGCTTATATTTTATTGGGGTATAATGATCACAAACTGAGCTGTTACAAGTTGGTTATGAGGGATTCTTTTAATTTAGTTTAGTTCTTGGCAAATTAAATAGGCATCACTTTTTTTAAAAAAAGTTATATTTAGACAAAGAGTTCAAAGGAATATTAATGTTCCGATTAAGTGATTAAATACAATTTGATTCAAAATATATTGCCTTACAAGTAGACACTTTGTGATTGCAATGTAAAAATTACAAATTATTTTAAGGAAATGAACCCTAAGCCTGACTTATTATTTCAAAACCTGTTCTTTTTCCTTATTAGGAAATGGAACCTCTTGGATGGATCCACACTCAGCCCAATGAGTTACCACAGCTTGCACCTCAAGACATTACAACACATGCTAAAGTCATGGCTGACAATACATCTTGGGATGGGGAAAAAACAGTTGTTATTACTTGCAGGTCAATACTGCTATAAAAGACGACCAGCTTCACTCTCTGAGGCTGGCTTATTAGCATACTTATTTTCTAAATTTTAAAAATCTTTGTCTTCCCTTTTATCCTGTGTTAAATATGGTCAAGACTTTTTGGATATCCAGATGTGAAATTCATTTGAAAACTATAAGTGTAAGAACATGTTAAGAGTATTCTTTTGATTTTGTTTCTCAGCTTCACTCCAGGCTCCTGTTCTCTGACGGCATACAAGTTGACTCCCAGTGGTTATGAATGGGGTAGGCAGAATAAGGACACTGGCAACAACCCAAAGGGTTATCTTCCCTCTCACTATGAACGAGTTCAGATGTTACTGTCTGACAGGTTCCTTGGATTCTTCATGGTGCCATCCCAAAATTCATGGAATTACAATTTTATGGGTGAGTTAAACAGAAAAAGTTGAGTTAACAATTTTATTTCTTTTTGTGAACAAAATTAAATAAAATTAGTAGGGCTGCAGAAATTACCGATTAATTTCTCGATTAATCGGTAAATGTTTTTTATCGATTAAAATTATTTTAATAGATAAAATGGTGATTAAAATTTTAAAAATTGTTTTTAATTATTTTTTCCGATTTATTAATAAATAATTAATTATTCATAATTATTATTTTTTAAGTACAAACTGCTACATTTAAAAAGACAATCTCTAAAAGTGTAAACTTAAAAATAACCTTTTTTATAAGGACAATGATATGAAAAACCAACATTGTTTAAAAATAACAATAACAAAATTTAAATCCATTGACATTATATTGAACTACTTATATTTAAATATATCTCCTAACAATAATATATTTTAAAATTAAATAAATACTTAAAAGTTATGGGCATTTTTAGAAATGTCATAAAAGGGCACAAAATGCAAAAGAAAACAGCGTAGTGAAAAAAAATCATAACTTTTGAACACGTGGGATAAAAAGATGATCTTTATGTTTTTGTTAACTCTTAAAGCACCATAAGGTTTTTGGAAAACTTCCGCCTCAGTCCCGTAAGGATTTCCCGTATTACGATCAACCGGTTATGAAATTAAAAAATTTGCGTAAAATCCATTTATAATACTATTGTCATACTGACTTCATTTTTAAGGCTAAGAATGGCTATTTTACGCATCCAAAAGACCGTACTGAGTTTGAAACAATATTTACCTGTAGTTTAGTACTATTATTTTAGTAATAAAGTATAACAAAAACGTATCTTCGAAAAAAAAACTTTAAAACTACCGAAAAACATCGCGAATCGAGCGATAACACTACTGCCGGCAACGGCCGCCATTGCCGGAAGTCAAATATATCGCTTTTCAAGCATTGAAGAGTTTTTACTTTCTGAGATCTCATTTCTAACGAGATTTGTATCTAGGGACGCATTACGACGCTTTAGGGATAGCGGGAAGGGACGCATTACGACGCTTTGCGACTTTAAGAGTTAATAATCATCAAACAATTTTTATATAGCTGTATTACTTGTATATTTTAAAATTAATTTGAAATTTTCATCCAAGTGCCTAAACTTTATTGCGTTTTTTAACTCATTATTATTGCTAAATATGTTTTAAAAATAACTCAATAAAAAAAAAATTTCCATTACCTCTTTTTATTAGTTCTCTTGAAATTTTCAGTTTAGTGACGTCATACATCTTTATTTTTAGCTTAACAAAATTATCGATTAATTAATCTGTAATTTCTCAAAAGTTAACTATTAAATTTAATTTAATCGATAACAGCCCTAAAAATTAGTATTAACAATTTGTGTTGGCATAGGGGAACTTATGCAGATAAAGATTTTAAGAGTTTAACTTTATTTTAAATTTGGAAACCTCAATGATTATGTAATCACGGAGAAGGTATGCTTATATTAAATTTTTAATTAGGACATAATATTCAGAACAAGACTGTTACTTTTTTTTCTTGACTCCTCTAGGTGTTCGTCATGACCCCAACATGAAGTATGAGCTACGGTTGTCCAATCCAAAAGAGTTCTACCATGAGATTCACAGGCCATCTCATTTCTTGTTCTTCAGTCAGATGGAAGAACATGAGCAGGCTGGAGCAGACAGAGAAGATCTGTATGCTTAATTGTATGCAACAGCTAAGACATTTACATCTCTTTAATAATGAAAGTATGATTTATGCCTTCAATTATATGTGGTTTATAAACATGGTGATGAAAATTTTGAAGGCCATGTTAAAAAATGACGCTGTCTAAATAATTTGAATGGCTTAAAATCAATGTGGGTAAAATTGGAAGGAAAAAAAAACATTGCAGAAGCACACAATTAGGATTTTATAAAAGACTAAATTTTTTAAAACTGTAGTCTACATTGAATGCAAGGTAAAGGGAGCATGTTACTACTCTGTTGGCTAAGTAAATAAATGATGTTGAAGAAATAAGGTACACTGCTAATAATTTTAAGGTGTACTTAATGTTTTAGCATCATTTTAAGACCTCATTGCTTGTTCTGTTTTTGTATTAATGTACATAGTATATCTTTGAAATGTTTGGATTAGTTATTAAAAATGTCACTTCTTTTGTATAAAATTTCATTAATTTTTTTTTTCAACATCGGCAATGCCTAAGTTAGCTATGGTTGCTCAGATTCAGATGGATAACTGAAAGATAAACCTGTGCAGAGTCTGTAACTTAAATAATGAAATCATTTTTGCAGCTATTGGTTTATATCTATAATATAATGGTTCATTGTTAATTCTTTAAATTTATGAGGTGCACTTTATTTAAAAAATAGAATCATCTAGGTTGGGAAATGTTTCGGTAGCTGTTAGTAGTCATTCTTATATTTAATATTAATAATGAAAGACCATAGAAATAAACTCATTTATCATAATGCAGAAAAAGAACTATTGAAATGTATCACAAATTAAGTAAAGGAGGTTTAATGATTTGAAAATTCAGAAGTAGAATGTTATTACTATTACATAATTTTTAACATTTATTGCTGCATATTTGAAGTTTAAAGCGGTGTGTAGTTTTGAGAAAGTAATTTTCATGAATTCTCAAAAAAAATAGTCTTTACTCTATTATTTTCAAAATTTGTGAATAATTTTAAAAAAATAGTGTTCAGATCGATTTCAGCCTACATTATTGAGGATGGAATCTTTTTGAAGTTAAAAATGTGAATATAATTTTTCTTATGCTTGTTATTGAGAATAAATTTATTAAACTATAAATTCTATAAAGGAAGCTCTTTATTTAAATTATTAGTTTTGCATGTACATAATTTATTCAACTTAATTATATAATAGAGTCTTATTTTGGTTAGAGTCCTATTGGTTTAGATTTTTTAAAATACATGCATAAAATAAGGGGTGCTATCTAACTGTAAACTTATTTTAGTTTTGATTACTTGAGTCAATTTGAATGTTCTTTTCCTAATTTTGATTTCTGATTACGCTAATTATACCATTTTTCATGGTGTAAAAAGATTCTTAACATAAACTAAACACAACACTTAAATACAACTGTGTATTGCTTCTCATTATCAACAAATGATTGCTTCTCATAACAAAAAAAAAACAACACTTAGACATGTGTATTGTTTCTTGGTGTAAGAACACTTTTTTCTCCAACATAATGGTTCATCCTTCACAAGTATCCTGTCTTATCACAGCCCCCTTATTCTTAGTCTACCAATGCCAATACTTTAAATTAAGTTTAAAAAGGACCTGGGGTGGGGGTAATAGATGGGTAGGGTTGTGCCACTGATTAAATAGGATTTAACTTTTTTAAAAAGACAGCACACAAGAGGAAAAACCTTTCAAATGGGATTTTTTTTCTCTGCATTTAATCATAAACAGAAATTAAATGCTCACACATGAAAACACATGTAAGAAACCATATAAATGTGACTTTTTCCCCTGTATTCACCAGCTCTCGAGGTCTTACCACAAAAGAAAGCACAGAGGAGAGAAACCTTACAAATATGACTTTNTGTCTTATCACAGCCCCCTTATTCTTAGTCTACCAATGCCAATACTTTAAATTAAGTTTAAAAAGGACCTGGGGTGGGGGTAATAGATGGGTAGGGTTGTGCCACTGATTAAATAGGATTTAACTTTTTTAAAAAGACAGCACACAAGAGGAAAAACCTTTCAAATGGGATTTTTTTCTCTGCATTTAATCATAAACAGAAATTAAATGCTCACACATGAAAACACATGTAAGAAACCATATAAATGTGACTTTTTCCCCTGTATTCACCAGCTCTCGAGGTCTTACCACAAAAGAAAGCACAGAGGAGAGAAACCTTACAAATATGACTTTTGCCCTTTTGTATTTTATCTATCCAAGTCTTATAAACCATAAAAGATGACACAAAGAAGATAAACCTTTCAAATGTGACAATTGTCCTTTAATAATAATAATAAATTGATAATTTATATAGCGCTGTTTCCCAGCAAGGAGCCGGGCTCGCAGTGCTTTACATGGATATATAATAACATGCATATATTAATTAAATAAACATTCATATTATAATAACCACATAAATGACAATACGTTATACATCAGCTACGTTAATCATTAAAAAGAAATGTTTCATTAATTTTGAAAATATACTGAAGATATGCGTCTAATGTGCAGCCTTGATGGACTTAGTAGTTGAAATATTACGGATGTGTACTGGTAGAGAATTCCATTGTTTGGCTGCCAAATGTTTTAGAAGCACACATGAGTGAAGCCATACATACAAACGTGAAACATGTCAGTCTATTTTTACTAGATCTTCAGTTCTAAAATAATTTTTTAAAAATTTAAAAAACCATAAAAGACATCACATAGGTGAGAAAGCTTACACATATAAACTTTTTTCCTGCTGAATATGATGTCTCTTCTTAAGTCTCAACTTATCAACCACTGGAAAAAACATACTTTACAAATTACAAATGTGACCTTGTCATTCAGCATTTGTTGACACTTTTACTAACCAAATGAAAAAAGAGAAAATTCAAAATAGAAAACCTTCAACTACCATTATGACATAAGTCTTTAAAAAATGAAGTAAACAGATCAATACTTGCCCAAAATACATGCTAAAAAAGTCAGGTCAACTCTAACCTGGAGATGTTAATTAAATCCATGATAATTAGAGGCATTTTAACCTTTTGTCAACTTTTTCAGCTTTAAACTTATAAAGAAAGTGGTCGAATTGTAACATTATTTCTTGTGATGTTATTATATAATTTCTTCTTAACACACAAGGGTAACTTGGTACCATGGATCTCCGGCATCCTTCAGTCTTGCGAGACGATGGTGCATCACCGTTGGGTTGGGTTGCATTTTCTCCAGTGGCTGAGCAGTCCTATCCTTGAGTGACAGTCTTTGCCACAGTTTTTACACACGAGTTCTATGCTTCCAAATGTTTTGGCCTTTCTCCTAGCTCTTCTGTCTGCAGCCTCCTCCATTCTTCGCTCCTCGGCTACTATGACGACCTCTTTGACAACTGTGCGCCACGTAGATCGGTCTTCTGCCTTACACTCCCAGTCACTTGTATGTATTTTGGCTGCTTTCATGTCAACTTGGTACCGTACAGACTATTGAATGGTTTCTTTTGATGTCATAATTATTATTATTTATTGTTTGCTGCAGTCCATGAAACTTGATTGTCACCAAGTCGAGTGGCAGCACACTCGACTAGCATACCGATGGTCGCGGTTTCGAATCAATGCGAAGGCAAGGATTTGTTACCAGGGCCTAGGGCGTCCATGAGTCACTGTGGCGAGAAAGATGTTGATATAGTTTGACAAGTTGTCTAGGGGTATATTATTTAATTTATTCTCTCTCTGCCTACACAAGCATACTTGAGTGATCTCTCACAATACGATGATCAACAAACAATTAGGTGAAATTGTAATAATAATTTATTTTACAATATTTACAGTGAGCGGAAACAAGTTCCGTTATGGCCAAAATTCATCATAAAGCTTATGCCAATCAATATTATAATTATCGGGTAATACTTAAATTTTCTAGGAAGGACTGCCCCGCTCCGTGAACGGTTGGTTCTGCAATTCTGTCCTATGGGCTGCTTCACCTATGGTTCCAGGTGACTTCGGTGATCACGGATTGTGTGAATAACCGGCTTCTAAACAGGTGATGTGTAGGCATCAACCGGTGCGGTTGGCTGCTTCACCTATGGTTTCAGGTGACTTCGGTGATCACGGATGGTGTGAATAACCGGCTTCTACCATTCTAAGGTGTAAACAACAACCTGAGTGGTTAGCTTCAGTGTTACGCTTGGAGTAAGCTGGTAATGATGATTTGTCCCCCTCTGGTCCTGTTGATCAGTGCAGGGTGAGGTAGGGGTTGGATGCAAGTCGCGTGGATAGCGGTGAGTCCAGCTCCTGGTCCAATCGTGGGTTGAGGTTCCGATGCAAGTCGCGTGGATAGCGGTGAGTCCAGCTCCTGATCCGGGTGTGACGACACTTCGTTAGGACGGTTGCTGTCTGGAGTTCAGGTTATCTCGCAGCACAGTCTGGTGCCTAGAAACCAGACTGAGATAGAAATAATATATATGAGGATGGTTTCTATTCTCGTCTGTTTTGATCCACCATTTGGGCAGCCGAGCCTTCAGAGCCAGGGGCCCAATGGTGATCAAATACATTTTTATGAATACATTGTCATCAAACAATAACATGAATGTATATATAACATGAATTGGGAATAATATTTCATTATCATTGTGTAATCGGATGGTGGAATAAATACAATGATATTATTGGTTACACCAATATAATTCCATCCATCTGCCTGATGGTTAATTAATACATTCTATAATATAATACTAAAATGATAATGCATCCTGTGAGCGGATGGTAGAATAAAAATAATGATATTATTGGTAACACCAATATAATTCCATCCATCTGCCTGATGGTTAATTAATATAATACCGAAATGATAATTCATCCTGTGAGTGGATGGTAGAATAAATACAATGCTATTATTGGTTACACCAATATAATTCGGACCATCTGCCTGACGGTTATTTAAAATGTTTAATAACCTAAGACGGAAATAGTAATTCACTACCGTCTCGTAAGCGAAATAAATATAATTGTATTTATATTAAAGTTAATAATAGTACTGGTTATTTGAATACAATTCAATCCATCTATCTGATGGTCCGCGTGTTATATTTAGTCATGAAAGGAGAGATACTTGCCGCGTGCAGCCGGCTTATGGCTAACGGGGTCAACATGTCTCTACAATTTCAAATATGACATTGCACGAATATTAATATTTAAACATCGGCGTGAAATACGCTCACAAATACCAGGGGAATAAGTTAGAGTACATACAACTTACATAGATTCTGGCCACGAATAATTTGTGCCGGCCTTCTCGATCAAAGGATGGTTCGGGATGTGGTTCAGTGTCTTGAATACACAAATCGATATCTTACTCCATTGACGTTTGAGCGAAGAGAAAGACAGATTTTTCTAATTGCAGAGTTTTTATACAGGTCGTGATAGCGTCCTTTTCAGGCAGTACATTGCATATATTTAAAATATTGACCTTTGATCCTTGAACTCTTGGAGAGTTATTCCCCTTTTGTTTTGATCTGTTCTCGTGCAAATAGCAGTGGGCTCCCAAAATTTTGCCACAGTCACCCAGCTCCGAATGGGTACCTAACGGGGCCGTTTTGACAGGGGTCGTTTTGTCGGTGAACCCTAGAGGCTATATATTATTAAAAAGCCTATTTAAAGTTTACGAATTAAATTTAAATACCATAGTCAGTAGCTATTAATACTATTAGCCTAACGACCTAAAGCCTATAGATTAGTTTAGGCTTCTAATTTTAAGTCACTAAATCTGTTTTTTTTTTTTTTTTTT
>MUZC01000060.1:338259-363263 GCA_002072015.1 Radix auricularia
AATTGGTAGCCTTAAATTTCTTAAATAAATTCTCCTTTAGTTTGCAATACTTTTTAAGTTTAAAATTGAACCAGCATTTATTAATTCTATTTGAAGTTATTTTTGTTGGAACATTCTGATCCATTATGGTTTTTAGATTTGTTTTTATTTCCTTCCATATTTCTTCTACAGGGCTAACTATGCTGAATTTACTTAGGAAATTTTGTTGGAAATTAGAAGCTGATTGGTGTAATTTTATTAAGTTGCATTTATTCCAAAGATATATTGTTCTTCTAGGCATCTTATTTATTTTAGTTTTTATTGTGTTGGTTACCCTAACAATATCATGGTCAGACAGCCCAGGAATAATTATGCAGTCTACTACTAATCCTGGTCTGTTTGTTAGGAATAAATCTAGTATTTTGTTTTTCCTAGTTGCTTTTTTTTACTATCTGTTCTAGGTTTATGTTATTTATTGTGTCTAAGAAATGTTCATTAATTTCTTTATTATTTTGGTGGCTATCGATTGTATATTTTTTCCAATGTATATCTGGAAGATTTAAGCCTCTCATTTGCCATTCGGGTTAGGTGCCCTGCCCAGCGAAGCTGTGAATGCATCAGGAGGGTGAAGATGCTGGGGAGGCCAGCTCTGGTTAGTACCGTGGTGTCTGGAGTTTTGTCCTGCCACTTTATGCCCAGAATCTTCCTGAGGCTTGTTGTGTGAAAGTGGTTCAGCTTTTTAGCATGGCGTTGATATACGGTCCATGTTTCGCATGCATAAAGCAGTGTAGGGAGCACAACTGCCCTATATACTTTCACTTTGGTCTGGATGGTAATGCCTCTTCTGTTCCAGACATTTGGGTACAACCTGCCAAAAGTGGAGCTGGCCCTGGCAATTCTGACATTCACTTCGTCATCGATGGTGACATTTTGTGACAGTGTGCTGCCTAGGTATGTGAAGCGTTTCACTGCGTTGAGTTTCTGGTTGTTGACAGTGATGATGGGCTCAACATAAGGCTTACCAGGCGCTGGTTGATAAAGGACTTCAGTCTTCTTTGTGTTAATTGTCAGACCAAAGTTAGTGCAGGCCCTGGAGAACAGGCTAACACTGCGTTGTATGTTATCCTCTGAGGTAGCATTGAGGGCACAATCGTCTGCAAAGAGCAGGTCCCTGATTGTGTCTGTCCTGACCTTGGTTTTTGCCTGAAGCCTCCGAAGGTTGAACAGTTTGCCATCCGTACGGTACCTCAGCTTAACACCAACATCTTCGTTTCTGAAGGCCTCTGTCAGCATGGCAGAGAACTGTACTGTGCCAAGCATATTTTCATGGAACTGTCTGATGATGGCAAGTAGGTGAGGGGGACATCCAATTTTTGCCAGTATTTGGAATAGCCCGTTGCGACTGACTAAGTCGAAGGCTTTTGTAAGGTCCACAAATGCAATGTATAGTGGCATCTGCTGCTCTCTGCATTTTTCCTGGAGCTGTCGTATGGAGAACACCATGTCTATGGTAGACCGACCGGACCGGAAACCACACTGAGATTCTGGATAGACGCGGGATGCTAGGCTTTGTAAACGTTTTAGTATAACGCGGGCAAAGGTCTTTCCTACAATACTAAGGAGTGAAATGCCGCGATAATTATTGCAATCACTCCTATCACCTTTGTTTTTATATAGTGTCACTATATTTGCATCCTTTAGGTCTTGGGGGATGTAGCCCTGTTCCCAGCAGAGGGACAGAATCTCGTGCAATGGTTGGAGTAAAGCTGTCTTGCCACTCTTTAGAACCTCTGGTGGTATTCCATCATTCCCAGGCGCTTTTCCACAAGCTAGACTGTCAATTGCTTTGCTCAGGGGGGGGCAATGCATAATGTCAATTAAATTTTTTTAAACAATTACCTGAAAGATGTTTCAAAATCTAAACCATGGCCATGTAAAAACTAAATAAATATTCTTATTACACTAAATACAATAAATTAAATAGTTCATTAAAAAAATTATTTTTAAAAAAATGTTTTTAAAAAAGAAGCGACTGTTTTCCACACATACATTTTTCTTGGATTCCAAGGAGGGAAAAGCCGATGCCGAGGTTACTCTGTTGACAGCCCTTAGACGAGCGTCCATTTCTATTTAAGTGAAAAAAATTGTCTGATAAGCGCTGTAGTACTTTGCTGACCTTGGCAGTGGTGATGAATCATGGCTATGTTGACTTGACGTGTGCGTCGTTCGTTTAGTTTTTTTCTCTCTAACTATTCCGCATTGTGAAAAACAATGCAATTATACGTGTTAGTGTAATGCGACGCAGTTTTCCATAAGCTATGAGATGTCGTTAATGAGGGATGATGTGTGAGAATATTTGCGCGGATAAAATCTGTGATTGGGGAAAATGAGCGGAAAAGCACTTTTCGAGCCATTGGAAATGCTTGGATAAATTCAGACCGGGATGCGGGTTGGCAGCTTGGGAAGGGGGGATGGGGTCCAAATTAAAAGTTTGAAGGACAGAAATAAAATACACGAGCATTAGCGTGTTTTTTGTTAGGTTTGTTTGTTTGTTGTTGTTGTCTTCTGGTGATAATTGACTAAAATTAAAACCTATACACCATTAGTAACAAGATGTATGCAAATAAGGGTCACGACAAAGATGCTGTCACTGAAAACACTTTCGATTGTGTCCGCACTTACAGCTTGGATGTTCCGATGATTGCTCTAAAAAAGATTATTAAGTTACCTACCAACTCGACATCAATGTTCGCTCTAAGGTACGTTAGTCCGTGTGCAGAGTAAAACAACAACATTAAAAAAAAAAAAAAAAAAAAAAAAAAAAACAACTTTACAGCATTGAGTGCAAAGTTGCTCAGGGTCCATTTTTTGTGCCGTAGTTTACAAAATTTGCCGCGCTGTGTCGGACAGATATCGGCGCATCTTATATGGAAAATTGCTGGACATCACGTGAAAGTCAAATGGTCGCTTCTGCTAATTCTAATAGTCCCCACTCACCATGACATCGCCCCCACCCCCTCCGCTCATACTTCCTTTTTCCGAATTTCTATTATGGAATTTCTTATTAGAAACCTTAAAAACGACAAATTCCCAGATTTAAAACCCCGATAGCTGCCAAGAATAAAGATTCCTGGCTCTGTTGGCTTCCATTGTTTCTGACCTTATCTGCCCCCCAAGACACACACAGCACACTCAGTCACACAGACAAGTGTTCTATTTTTTAACTTTTCTTTTCGGCGCTGCTCTGTCAGGAACCGGAAACCAGCCCATTCGGCTGTGAGTTTGTGATGGTAAAAAAAAATACGTAGGAAGCAGACGACAGACAATACAGGGGTGGGTAACGGGGTGGGGCGCCGCTGTTGGACGTGGGAAGGATGTTATGAGGCTCTCGTTTTGTGATCATCCTGTTTTGTGAGAGATGTCAATGGTCGATGTCATCATGTGATGCAATGTCAATGGGTTGATGTCATCATGTGATGTGAGTGATGTCTATAGGTCGATGTCATCATGTGATGTGAGTGATGTCAATGGGTCGATGTCATTATGTGATGTCAGTGATGTCAACGGGTTGGCGTTGTCATCACTCTGATGTTGGTTATGTCATGTCAATGAGCTGATGTTGTCACGGCCATGATCCGGTGTTTATTAGTAGAAGAGAAACGTAAACCAGAAGAATGTTTAGATTGGATGTCATGAACTAAAACAACTTGAACTTGACCTAAAAGAACTTGAACTAAAAGAACGAGCAAAGCACTCAGCCACACATGACCTCACTCTACCCCACCTTTCTTTGTCCAGAGTATCTCTCTTTCCGATTTCTTTCCCAATCTTCCTCCAACTCACACCCTGCCCCGTCTCTTACCTTCCAGCCTGCTCGCAATCCTTCTTATCCCTGCCCCTTCCTCATCTGATGTCTACTCCGATCTCTGTTGCTCCACCTCCGACACTCTGTCCCTCCCAGCCCCTGTGTCAAATTCTCTTTTCGTGTATTTCTCGTTTTCCGTGTCATTCACACTACACCCCCTCCTCCCCCTATTAGAGTTTTTCACCTGTAGTTTTTGTGCCTCTGCTTCGTCATACTCGATCTTTGACTGCTGTGAGGTTCAGTTTTCATTGTCACGTAATCCCAAACGTAGATGGTCTGACGTGATGGGAAAACCCTGGCCTCCCACGCCTTAGCCCCCAGCGTACATCAGACGTGTATCAAATGACAGAAGGTCATATCTTGATGAGCCAGAAATCAGACCCAAGTTTTTACCAGCACAAATATTCTCTCACGGCTTAAAAAAAAATGTCTGCAATGTGTAGCAATCAAAAAATTGTTTGATATAAAATTTGTATTTTAGACACAACAAAGTTCATAATTGCTCACACGCGTCTTAAAAAAAAAGCAGAAAAAGAAATAAAACAAAACAAAAACAAAAAACGTCATTCCAAATAAGTAAACATACTGACTACTGACTTTTGATTTGTAAAAATTATTTTCAACAAAATTTCCATCGACACAACTTCTTTTGAAATGAGATTCTGGGTAAGACAATTATTACAGGTGAAATGGGAAATGTCTACATAATATTAGACATTATAAATGTTAACGATTATCTTTGGTAGAAAGGTATACATATTTGGCGTAATAAAATAGATCTTTGAAAGAATGCAATCGATGTTTGGAGACAATGGTCTGTCATTTGAATGAAATGCCTTCTACTTCGCACTCTATCTACATCTCGAAAATCTATTATGACCCGTGTCATAAACTTAAACATATAGGAGAGAAAAAAAGCATAGTCTCTATTTCTAAAATTTAAAAATTAATATAGATTAAAGCTCGAGAATGTTATCTATTACAGACAGACGATTATCTATGAGGAAAATTATTGCGTCCATGGTTTATGTATAGACGTGCACGTTTATTAGAGTTTTGAATGTTGACAGAGTGATGGCTTTCCTCATGGCCGGCCTAAGGGAATTGAAAAATATGATTCCTGTGCTAGGCCCCCACTTATCGGAGGCCCCAGGCAGCAGCCTAGTTTGCTATGCTTAAGGCCGAGCCTGGTTTTCCTAGTTAGATCAGGCAATCTACTCATGTCCGAATTCTGGACTGGAAGAACGAGAATTCGTACGTTTACGTTCTTGTATACAGCAAAGTGTTTTTTATCCATATGTCTATCTGAGGGTTATATTAGATTATCTTTGTGTTGTATTTCTCAGTTATAGTTATAGTTATAATTAATTGACTTAATTATGCATTATAATTACTTTGCTTTCGGTTCTTCTATTCTCTAGCGTTTCAATGTTTAGTTGTGTTACTCTTGTTAATTTGGAATATACTCCTGTAATGAATCTGGCAGCTCTCTTTTTAAAGTTTTCTTCTAGTTATCTTTGTATGTTTTCTTTGTTTGATCTGTCCCATAGAGAAGATGCATATTCTAGTACAGGTCTCACCCAAGTAAGGTGGCATTTCAGTTTTATATTATTACAGATGTAAAAGTTTATCTTTATAAAGCCAAATGTTTTATTTGATTTTAATTGCTTCATTGACATCGAGACTTCATAATATTTTCTCTTTAAAAAAAAAAATTACTCGTAAATATTTTTCATCCTTAGTTTGGATTAGTTGTTTTCTCCGAGTGAAATTATTCGCATTGACGTGTTTCTTTTTCGTTTTTACCGTAGGCTTAACAGTTGACATTTAATTAAGTAAGCAATATTTTTTCTATCTTGTTGCGATGTAATTGTTCTAAACATTATACACTTACCATCAAATAATCCAACAGTTCATGTTGAGATGTTTCAGGTAAATCATTTATATAAATTAGGATGAGTAGGGGCCGTATTTCTTTTAAACATAAATAATAATAATAGTAATATATTTCTTTTTAAAATGATAATATAAAGTCTCTGGGACTAGAAATAAAGAAATTAGCCAAAAATATGAATTAAGTTAGAGACACTAATTAAATTCTTAGACCCATCACTGGCTGTTGAGACGTACGGGTCGCATTCTTAGCACCATGTGGTCGGTTGCGCCGAATCCGAAGTCTAGAAATAGACGACGTCGTTTGGTACTGCGTTTTTTTTAAAAGGTAATTTATTAAGAGAGCTAAAAACTCTCCGGTATATTTAGACTGGCAGCTGTAATCTATTCTTAGCTGATGAAACATTCCTCAGTTTGGGAGCAAGCAATCTGTTCATTTTAACTGTTGTGGAATAGTTGGATTGGGAACATTCTAATCAGTGCTTCTCAAAAAAAAAAAAAAAAAAAAANAAAAAATCATGTTAAGCCTGGTACCTATTGGAATTCAGGACGTGTTAGCGCATTTTCGTATTATGTATCAGTACTTATGTTAGATATCAGAATTATGTAGTTATCAGTAATTGTGTTTAGATTTTAGACATATTTTTATGAATTTTCTTGTGTAATGAATATACCTGACATTTATTTTATTTAAAAGTCATTTCTTTACATTTAAAAAAAAAAATATATTTTCTCTTTAATCCAACTACAAGTCACCACAAATGATGACGTAAAACTCTCTAAACTTTTACACATATTCTAATGACGTCAACTAAAAAAAAACAACTAATTCTTTTGCACCCTTTCGCACCACTCTTCAATAATTGAAGGGTTATGCATTCGACTTCCGGCAATGGCGACCGTTCCCTGCGCTAGTGTTACCTCTCGATTCGAAATATTTTTTGGTAGTTTTAACGGGGTTTTTAAACGGATCGAGTAACTGAGTGTTGATGCACAAATGGCAGGTCAGGGCATACAAAAAACATATATACATCATGGGTCTAGGACTTATGGATGCTGTGATCAAGGGTGATGACGGACGGACGGACAAAACGGGTGCAATAGCGATTTCGACATCTCGAAAATGCGCTAAAAATTCATTTGTAAGTATTTATTATTGTTAAAAATCTCAACCATAGATCTGAAGTATTTCTAAGTTGTCTTTTCGTTTTCATATCGGGTTTTAAAAAGTTTTAAATAGTTTTTAAAAAAGGCGTCGTGTGTTGTAGTGTTGTGCTTGTTTGTATTGTGGAATTTTCATTAGCGTCCGAGTAGTATTAGTACTTATTAGTCATTTTTTCATTTTACAAAGTATTCACCTGCAGTGGCGTAGCTACTAGTGTTTGTGCCAGAGGTAGTTACATGAAACGGAAGTTATTTTTAAAAATTATGTGGAAAATAAAAAAATAAGAAACCAACAAAATTCAAGGGAAGCAACTATCTTTCATAGCAACCGGAAGAGACGCGACGCTGCGGTCAGACTTATAAACATTAGCCAAAGGTAATTTTAAATTAAAAGTAAGAATTCATTTGAAATTTACATGGGGGAAAAAATAGAAATGAAATAGACCAGTTTTTAGTTAGTAAACAACAATAGCTCAGATAAATTGAAATTTCACCGATACTCACTACATTGTGCCGTTTTCTTGATTTTAGTATTGATAATGTTAAATCCTTTTTAGTTACATTGAAATTTTAATGCTTACGGCGGCCCACCACTGCTCTAATATGTCATTATAATCAGTAAAAATGTAACTACAAACAACGTAATTGAAATCATATCAAATTTATTGTATGGAAACATAATTGAACAATAAATCTAATGTAGAACTTTTAAATTTCGAAATTTAAAAAAAAATGTTTTTGTGTGGGATCGTGTGTTGTAAAATATTTGTTTTCGGACACTTGTTTAAACACATGAAATCTGTTTGTTTACTGTTTATGATAACAACTACACGATGTGAAAAGTTTCTACGTTCCAGGAACCTGACAGTATTCACGCCATGCACCACTTTAATGAGAGTTGAAATAATATCCCCCCGAGCAACTTCGTTGGACCGTGGTGGGCTGTTCGCATTAAAGTGCACGCCAATCTAAGTTGCTGGGGAAAGCAATTTGTGGGCGACCCAGGTAATGAGATCTGTGGTGGAAATGAAGAAATGCTAACAAGTTGTTACCTAGTCTCAACCAAAGCGTCCCTGTTGTGTTTTTTTTTTTGTTGTTTTTTTGGTTTCATAATAATAATAGATAGTTTATATGGCGCAGTAACCCACCAATCTGCTAGGCTCATAGCAAATCACATAAAAAGTAACGCATATTTATACATATATTCATTTTAAAGTAAACAGTTTATTTAAAATTTATTTCTACCTTAAAAAAATGTGTTGTTACCACTACGGAAGTGTACTTCATACATTCGACCACAACGCTTAAATGTTCTCTCCCCTGATTTAATCTTTTAATGGAACTAGTCGTTTTGTTTTAAAGTACAGGTCTTGGGGGGGGGGGGGGGGGCGGATGCTTTTCTGTTTTTGTCTTGTCCTGTAGTCATTTTTCTTCTGTGCAATAATTATGTGAATGTTGTTCTGTTGGCAGTTTTCTTTTGTAAAATAGCTATGTGTACAGTCGTTCTGAGTTACACTAGTTACAGTTGTGCTGTGATGCATCCGTGCACTATAACTCGACTTTGTGTGGAGAGATCTGTATTATCCAGTTAAACAACAAACACAAGGACCTACAACTCGCTTATGCACATAAGGATCTACAACTCGCTCGCGCACAAGGACCTTCAACTCTCTCGCGCACAAGGACCTACAACTCGCTCGTGCACACAAGGACCTACAACTCGCTCGCGCACACAAAGACCTACATTTCACTCGCACATACAAAGACCTACAACTCGCTCACACTCACTATGATCTACATTTCGCTGGCACACACAAGGACCTACAACTCGCTCGCGCAAAACTAAGACCTACAATTCGCTCGCCCGCACAAGGACCTACAACTCGCTCGCACACACAAGGACCTACAACTCGCTCGCGCAAAAACAAAGACCTCCACACCCAACGTGGCTCTAGTGTACAAACAAATGTACAACACCTGTAAGAGAAAGATAAGAGAAAAGCTTCGACGTAGAAGTTCTATAGAACATCCAAGTCTGGCGTGTCTTCGTTGTCTTCGATGGGTGAATGACGACGAAACGCTTTATAGTTGTCAATATTGACGACACACTCACGACACACGTCAATGGCATACAATGTAGGCGACACACTCACGACACAGGTCATAACATACAATGTAGACAAAACACTCACTACACAGCTCATTAGCATACAATTTAGACGACACACTCACGACACAGCTCATTAGCATACAATTTAGACGACACACTCACGACACAGCTCAGTAGCATACAATTTAGACGACACAGCTCATTGGCATACAATTTAGACGACACACTCACGACACAGGTCAGTAGCGTACAATGTAGACAACACACGACACAGGTCAGTAGCATACAATGTAGACGGCACACTGGGTACCCTTACACATATCAATGTCTTTCGAAGTAATTGCTCTAAGGTTCTAGGTTGTTACATCTATGTTCGTTACTTGTAACGTTTTACAGTTTATAACTTGTTACTTGTATTTGTAACTTCTTTTAGTCTAATTAATTGTAATTCTATAACGTTTATTGCGAGTAAGTTCCCTTACATCCGAACACTTATTGTAGCCCATATAATACGTTTTACTCTTGTTTCATTCTGTCCCTCCAACTAATTTTCCATAAAGTTCAGTACATCACAAAATATTCCTGGCTGTGTCTGTAGCTTATTACTTGCCACTAGTATCTCTTTTACTGGTTTTGTTCGTCCGCACCCTTTCATCACCCGCCTCTAATCTTAAGCACATCGATCACTTCCAGATACCAATCTCACTTCAGTTAGTTATTAGAAAATACGCTCGCCACACTCTCCCTCCTTCCACCCCTCCAACCCTTATTTATCGGGCAGGCGTTTCTTACATCAGCTCTGTATTTAGACATTTTTTTGTTCTCGGAGATATATTTACTCGTGTGCCACAAACGGGAAAATTCCAGCTGGCTTTTTGTTCTGCTGTGCCTTCATGGATCCCATTACTCTCTCACCCCGTCTCACACGCACGCACGTATGCGCACACACACGAGCGCTCTCTCTCTCTCTCTCTCTCTCTCTCTCTCTCTCTCTCTCTCAGTCTCCAGTCTCTGTCTCCCACGCTACCACTTTTTCATTCCGCGCGTTTATATTGCCTATTTCGTTTTTCGTCAACTCCCTACAGCCCTGCCCACCATACAATGGTCCACAGACCCGACCGCCACCCAACACACAATGGTCTACAGCCCCACCCACCACCTAACATTCTCTGGTCCACAGCCCCGCCCACCAACCAACACACAATGGACCACAGCCCTGCCCACCACCCATCATTAACTGGTCCACATGTCCACCCCCCTGTGTTATAAATCTCGTTTCCCGATTTATTATGTATCCCACCCCCATATTAATAGTAGTACCCCACTTTCCAAATAGCCACCCCTCCCACCCCCACGCCATGGTATCCCTGTCTATGTCATAAACCACGCATCCCTCCCTACTCTAAAAATCTTATGACACAAAGGAAAGAAATTCACAAATTTAATGGCGTAATAGCCATTTGAATTCCTGTAAAATCAAGCCATACGTTTCGAACGTCTCTTCTTCCAATTTATGTTTTAGTGCTCTGTGGTTTTATATTATGTGACCGCGATTTTATGATGATGCTATTGTCCCATGTTTCTATTGTGCTATCAATGAATTCATGGTTTCTATGAGTTATTGTTTTAAGACAGGGGTCTCCAAACTTCTTTGCCGGAGGGCCACATTAACTGCCAAACAGCAGTTTGGGGGCCGACTACTAAACGTCAACTACAAAGTTTTGTGGTAAACTACAGGTAAAAAGAGTACCTTTATTTGGAGATCAAAAGTAAAAAGATCTCCAGGGACTGGATGAGAGGGTCTCGCGGGCCGCATCTGGCCCGCGGGCCGTAGTTTGTAGACCCCTGTTTTAAGATTATCGAACTCCCGATTGCGGTTTCTAGTGTCTATGCGGCTCGTCTTTGTTCTCTATCTTTCATTGTTGTTGTTGGCCTCTCCAAACTCTGGCTCTACATTACCCCTGTCGTTTCTAAGACCATACAGCACACCTTATACTTGACCGCTTCACCAGTGTTGTCGTGCGTCCCCTTGTGTCCTCCTCGTGGTTATCTATCGTCAACAGTTGCTAAGCCAACAAAATTGTCACGCCAATTCAATATTAAACTCGTGTGCAATTTTTAGGAGATTACAGTACGGGAAAAACACATTTACATCTGCCAAAATCGCGTTACATCAGTGTCAAGGATACATCAATGTCAAGGATACATCAATGTCAAGGATACACCAACGTCAAGGATGTATTGGCTGTCAGTGACCCCAGTGTGAAGATCCCTTTTGTCGCAGGATGGATGTTTTGGAGCCGACTAGCCGAGGCTGAATGGTCAGGATCGAAGGACGTGAAACACACACGGTCCAATTACACGACACACCGACCACGGCTGACTAACACGACCTACAAACATGACCTAATAAAAACCAAATTATACCACTTTTAACACTGGTCTATCACACACAAACGGCCCACTAACACGACCTACTAACATGACCTAATAATAACCAAATTACACCACTGTTAACACTGGTCTATCCCACACAAAAAGCCCACTAACGCGACCTACTAACATGACCTAATAACAACCAAATTACACCACTTTTAACACTGGTCTATCACTATCACACACAAACGGCCCACTAATAGGACCTACTAACATGACCTAATAACCAAATTACACCACTTTTAACACTGGTCTATCACACACAAACGGCCCACTAACACGACCTACTAACATACAAGTTATATCAATTTTAACAAGTAATATCAATTTTAACAAGTTATATCAATTTTAACAAGAAATATCAATTTTAACAAGTTATATTAATTTTAACAAGTAATATCAATTTTAACAGTCTTTGACGACCCACTTAAACCCTCCGCTCTAGCGACCCACTTACACCACCCACTCACCACATACTTACACTTGCCTTGTACAATTGTACAACAACCACCTACACGGCCCATTTACACGACATACTTACACGATGTATATATAAGTACTACACATTACACGTACACGGCCCACTTATACGACCGAATTCTCGGCCCACTCGATAAACCTCTGTTAAACAAAGCTTCGTGACCCATTGATATTACCTAAATACGTGAAACTATATGCCCCTTTGATATGACCGAGCTGCATAACTCACCTGAAACTGACCTACTTACACGAACATGACCCACTTACACTACAGTGAAATGATCAACTTACATGAAAACAAGTCAAGAGTCAAGATAACCCCAAATACAAGTGCATTTGACATGACCCACTCATGCGACCCACTTAAAGGAATCAAACGATTCGCCTACATTGAATTGAATGACGTCATCAACCATAATTTACACTGCCTACAGCCTCTATCTGAATCTGCCTGACGTACTATCTGGTGAATTTTCACGTCTGCGGTTCCATGAATATAAATGAGCTTATGAATAAACAAGCAGCTGATGGTCGTTCACGTGGTGTTGATTAGACCGCCTTCTTGAACTCCCTCACGCTCGACTCTCTAATGGTGATATACGGATATAATGTGAGTCGTAATACTAGTCATGTCATATAGATGGGTAACCTGGGCGACAAGAGATATTCTCTGCGCTGCTATGCAAGTACAAGTCAAGTCATATATATGGGTGATTTGAGGATATTCTCTTAGTCGTTATACAAGTCAAGTCATATATATGGGTGATTTGAGGATATTCTCTTAGTATTGATACAAGTTAAGTCAAATATATTTTGGAGATTTGAGGATATTCTCTTAGTCGTTAGCTTTGTTATACAAGTCAAGCCATATATATAGGTGATATGAAGATATTCATGTAATCACTATACAAGTCAAATCTCAAATCATTGATATGGGTGACATGGGGATATTCCCGTATCGTTGTACGAATCATAAATAAGAGGAAACGAGATGTTTCAGAGCTGTTTTACTATAAAGTCAATGTTAAGGAGCAACGTGGTATATTGTGTGAGTCTTAAGCAGGGCAACACTGGATTTCACCTGTTATACGAGTTATGATCAAGAAATGCATGTTAATGTGAGCAGGTGGGATATGGGTCGTTATACGGGCTATGACTTAAGTATAGACAATATTGGATTTACTTACATTTACGTGCAATATATGTGACATTGAATAAAGAGTAAGAGAGAGAGAGAGAGAGAGAGAGAGAGAGACAACGAAATTACGCCAAAAGCTAGCTGAAGTGACGAATTCGGGATTTGTAAGGACGACAAATAAATTGATTTTTCGGCATGACTATGAGCAGAAGGGTCATTTTAAGACAGACTATTCCATTATTTTGCACTGCCCTGTCTTGCAAACAAAGCTTTTATTTGGAATAGCCTAGTGCAGAAGACAGTTATTATTTTGGACTACATTGTAAGTCTGACTAAGCCATTATTTCCGACTGCCTTTCGAGTCATTTCAGATAGTTATTTGTGAGCAAAGGCCATCATTTCAGAATTCGCTAACGTCTTTACGAGTCAAAGCCATTATTTTATTTTATTATTCGCTATGGTCTTTGGGATTCAGAGCGATTATTTCTCAGTGTTGCTAGGGAACTTGGGGAGCCAGACAATGCCGGAATTTCTGCCCGCCCGCATTAACGATTTTATAGTTTGACCCCTGGACAGGCCGAAACGATCCATTACTGGACGTAATTCTGAAGACGTCTTTTGACTTGCTGATTGCCGTCATTCTTCCCTCTCACCCACTCCCACGGAAAATAACGAACCCTTACAATATTACAATACAATGGACCGCCCTTATTATTCATTCCTATTAGAATCCCCCCACCACCCCCAAACCATGTTCCTGTGTGTGGCTCTTGGAAGTATTTTATCAATGTAGCAATATGGGCTGCATTTGGGGGTTTGTCGTATTGCAATTGTAGGGATTGGGGGTCTTTGCGGATTAGTATGATGGAGATAATGGTGATTGGGGAGTGAGTGGTTTTACGTGTAAAATGTCTATCTAACCCGTTCCAAGCAGTACAAAAATAACAGTAACAAAATGAAAATATCATGGAAAACAATGGAAAAACATACTTAAGATTCTTTAATCCTTAAAAGTACACGGTATAACTTGAATAAACAATAGTTTAAAAAATGAAAACAATAAAATACATGAAAAAATAATATGAACGTTTATCTTTCGAGTGACGCGATGTGGCGAAGTGTTGGAGTAAGGGAGGAGAACGAATGTCAGAAAACATTACGGCACTACTTACGAAACACTTAACTTTATGAAAATAAAAAACGTTATGTACAAACTTTATATGCATTAATGCTAAATAAACACTTACATTTTGTACAGCTCTACACTAGACATACTTAACATATAAACTTATTTAAAAATTAAAAAAAAATCTATTTATTTTACTTTTTGTTTTTCTCTTTAAATTACGTACTCTAGGAGTGGGAGACGGGTCTTTACTTAACGGCATTTTGCGTTTGGATGTGTACGGGGTGGGGGGGGAGGGTCTCGACTGAATGTGTACGTACGCATACAACATTTAATTTGCATAATACTAAACCTAGTACGTAAACCTCTCAGGCTGCAAACGGCATTCGAGACCTACTGGGTCAAGACTGATATACAATGTTTTATATCTAATGCAAACGAAATTCTGAGCTTTTATTTATTTGGAAGTAATTAGCATTTGTTTCAGACCAAACGTTCACACAGAAAACATATCCGTCTGATTTATATTTCCATTTCTTGAAATTAATGGAAGTTTCTCTTTCGCTCACCGGTGCCTCAGCCGTTATATATACACACCTTTGGTAAGCAGTGTTAAAGACAATCAAATTTGACTTTTCTATTCTATTTCGTCAATAATTTCAACAGGAAAAACACAATATTACAAAAAACTATAAATGACATCGCGCGATTTTGGCCGATTTTTTTACCCCCCCCCTCCCTCGTCACGGTAGGTCAAAAATGCATTGACCCCCCTCCAGTATGACTTCAAAAAGCTTTTTACCCACCATAGACCCCCCTCCAGTTTGACTTCAAAAAGCTTTGACCCACACCCTACCTAAAAGCCGTACTTTCTAATTGAAAATTAGCATTCTGCTAATTACTTTTTTAAAAATCATTTAAGTATTTATTTAGTGTAAGGCTGCACTCTAGTATCGTAACAACTACGAAGCCATTGAAAACGCCATTAAATAAATTGTGATTGAAAGCAATTAAATATATTAGTGCAACTTTTATTTAAAGTTGCTCATTTTGATGTGAACTCACATTTCTGAACACCCTCCTCCCTTTTCGTCACAAATGACACCCCCATCCCTAGGCGCGTGACGTCATTAAAGGACGACTCCAAAGAGTAACACCACTATCTTTTTTATCTGGTTAATTTTTTTTTTTTTTTCAAAGGATGGAGGGGTGGGAAAAAAGCGAATTTTTACGTACTCTTTGGGAAGGGGTTCCCGAAAATGTACGGGGTGCAACAATTTGGAGGGGGTAAGAAAATCTTTCGACTTTTTGCGTACGTAATATATGGATGGCCCCTTTCTAATTTTCTGTTGCACCTTTCATTTTCTTCGCCCGACTTCCGTCAAAATCTTCGCTTACTAATAAACTCTTAGCAAAATATTGATCTAACGAAGCGTGTTTTTTGCACGCCCTTTACAATGTTTCCGAAATGAGTCAGCCATACGTCATTGAACCGCGGTACAACACAACAACAACACGACTTGCTTGTACCTTCTCTTGGTGTCTCTTTCAATTTGTGATGCGCGTTTTTCGTATTTCAACATTTATTTCGTTATCTTGGAACAAAATATTCTTCGAGTAGCCGTGCGTTTTTTGGATTTTCTTAACTTGAAGCATTCGAATCTCGAGGTAACACTACTCTTGATTATGCAGGGGGGGGGGAATCAATTGTTACAGCCGGCGACCCGTCAAAACGGCCCCGGTCAAAAAGGCCCCGGTCAAAACGGCCCCGACCAAAACGGCCCCAGAAAAATTGTAGACATTTTTTACAAAAAAATTAATAATTTTTAAAATTTTAAGTTAATTTAACCTTTGTTCAACTTATTCACCTTTTATGAAAGTGGTCAAATTGTAAAATTATTTCTTGTGACGTTATGAAATAATTTCTTCTCAACAAACAATTGTGACTTGCTACCATATCGTTTAACTGTTATTAAATTCTTTCTTGTGATGTTATTATTATTGTTTTTGTGAACTAAAACTGACACTGAACCGGCGAGTATAAATAATTATTTAAAATTGTATTCCATTAACAAGTATTAGTCCAGGGCCGATTTGTCTGAGGCCGTTTTGTCAGGGGCCATTTTGTCCGGGGGCCATTTTGTCCGGGGCCATTTTGTCCGGGGCCGTTTTGTCAGGGGCCGATTTGACCGGGGCCGTTTTGTCTGGGGCCATTTTGACCGGGGCCGTTTTGTCCGGGCCGTTTTGACCGGGGCCGTTTTGTCGGGGCCGTTTTGTCCGGGGCCGTTTTGTCGGTGAACCGTTACAGCCCATAAGTGTAACACTGAAATGGTAGCCCATATTGAATCCCAAATCAAATATTAATAGTCGATGTTACTTGTTGTTGTTATCGATCTTTTAGCTTTAGCTTTCAGTAGCGGACATTTAAAGCAAGCGCCAAGTTGTTAAATCCTAATTGTTCATCAAGGTAAAAGAAACAAAATAAATTAATAAAACGGTGATGTGTGTTAGTTCTACTCCTTGTAGTAAAAACCAAATGCACAATTTTACCTACTGGCACCAGTGATGTCTTTTTACACTTTGGTTTTTAAACTGCAATTTCTTACGCTTCCGTTCATTTTTATGTAGTTTTGCCTTTGTTAGAGACTTGTGTCTGTTCTTTAAAAAAAAAAAAATTCTATAGGTAGGATAGAAGCATTAAGTAAATGTTTTTAAAACTATTGTTATTTATTTGCCCTGAAAGTAAAGTCTACACATAATCATCGTTTATGATTTTAAGGACAAACATTTATTGTTTTATTAATACAAACGGGTTGTGTCTTTTTAAAATCTATTTTTAAAGTTTTATCCCTGTCTCGTTTTTGTGTTAAGGTAAAGACGGAAACGGTAACTCAGGACTCAGTTGATAAACAATGGCTAATTGAAATATCCGCACAGTGCCCGGCGAGGTTTGAGGCTATTTCGATCGTTATGTTTATACTTTTTGTCACCAGCGAAAACACCCGCGTTGGCGGCGCTCGAGGGTAAAAAACAACAACATCATTTCGTTAATGTATATAGTATATAATATGTTTGTTTTCTTTTTCTTATTTTTTTTTAAAATAAGGTTGCGTAGAATGTACGCTGTATATCAGATTTGAATGTGTTCTCCCGGTTGCGATGTCATAATGTAACGAGAGGAAAATAAGCCATACCACCGGAAATAAAGCCATACCACCGGAAATAAAGCCATAACACCGGAAATAAAGCCATACCACCGGAAATAAAGCCATGACACCGGAAACAAAGCCCACAGACTTGATCACGCGGGTTATTGTCGGTCTTATTTCCCCGTCTTTTTTATAATGTCTGGTCCCGAATCAGATCGTCTTGTGAGTCGATTCAAATTTGGATGTCCTGACTCCTGACATGTACGTTTTAGGGCCATCCCAATATAAGTACTCATTTTCGGCTGGTGATGGTGGTGTTGGAGTTCAGTGGCGTAGCTAGGAGTTTGTAGGGGTTTTGGGGCCCGGGGGGAGGGCTTAACCTCCTTTTGGGGACCCCACTTCCATGGCGGTGGCGTTTTATTTAATGTATAAATAAAATTCTGACACTTATTTGTGACCCTCTCAAGGGAGGGCCCCGGGGACTTTCGAATTTGGTCCCCCCCTTCCCCTCCCATAATTACGCCACTGGTAGAGTTGAAGGTGCAGATGCTAATTTTGGTCGCGTGTTGGGATAGCGTACTTAGATTAAGATGCACACGTTTTCCCACTACTTTATCGACATCCTATTTTGTGAAATCAATTATTTCCTTAAAACAAATTATACAAAGGTCAAAAGATAGTTAAGTGCAGTGGTGGTAAACCTTTTTTGGGGCCGCGTGCCCAAAACTCAGCCATGACCCCACTTATTTATGGCAAAGTGCCAACGCTTCAATGAAACCCGAACACAGGGGTTTGGCTTAGCTGGTTTGTTATAAAATTAAGGGTCAAAAGACAGTTTAGTGTAGCGGTGGCGAACCTTTTTTTTTTTTTTGGCCGCGTGCCAAAAATTCAAACCAAAACCTACTTAAATAAATACCAAATTGCCAACACTCCAATGAATACCGAAAATGTCGGGTTTGGCTTAGCTTTTGATTAAGGAGTTTAAGGCAGTAATATAGTCCCGTGCCGGCTGATGAGGTTCTGCGTGTCCACTGTGGCACGCGTGCGATAAGTTCCCCATCACAGGTTTAGTGAATCAAAATGTTCAAAGTGGTACTTAAATTTAGATTTAGAAGATTTAAGAACAAATAAGACATAATACGGTGCATTAAAAAAAATTAAGACAAAAGATGTAGCGTAAAAAAACAAAAAACAACGTGGCTAAGAATACAACGTGGCGCTTTGGAACTCTAAAGCGAAAAAAAAATCCAATTAACGGAGACAACTCGCTCAGGTTATTTATGTTCAACTTTGTTTTTCCCCCTTTCAATCTCTTTCACATTCCCAATGAATAGGATTAAACGAGGAGTGACGCGCGTGTGTGTGTGTGCCTCTTTGTGGATGTGCTTGTCTAATTTCTTTGTTTATGTTCTACGAGGGGTGGAGTTTGCAGGGTGACAGAAATGAATGCTGAAACAGTGGATCATAAAGGCCTTCGCTTTCCCAGGCTCAGACAGACGGAAAGGGGGGGGGGGGTATCATGTTAAAACCTTTGAATGTAGTGGCTGTGAGTTGAACGTGTGGACTACGTGGTTATATGAAATAGTACAGCTGTACAATTCTTGTATTTATTAGTGCTACGCCGATGCTGGCCCAGATACATGGAAATCAGAGCTTTTGTACGTTTTGGTATTTAAGTACACGTGACCAGGCGCTCAAATCTTAAGAAGTGACAACTGTTCCTCAGCTCGCCTCACCGTCCTGGTGAAACCTCTGACCTCAGTGCCATCCTGTTGTAACCTCTGACCCCCCCCCTCGAAAAAAAAGAATAAATTATAAATATCTTCAACATCTTGCCACACTAATTTTGCCCCCACCCCCACACACATTCTCCCCGTTATCACCTCCCCATCACACTTTCTGCCAGTCCTAGCAAACCCCCACCACCAATATCTCCCCCCCTGTAATCTCACCTATATCTTTCACCAGCAGCTCTCTCACCATCTTTAATCTCACCTCCTGTCCTCACAGCACCCCCACCCCCCATATTATTCACTATCACCACGCCCCTCCCCTAATTACCTTCCCTCTCAACCCCCATCCCCTCACCCTTCCCCACACATGAAATCATTTGAACCCCCTTCTGACTATTATCTAGTTGTATTTGTACTCGTAAACCTGTCTGGGTCACTTGAACGCATATGTCATCGTAAATCTTCTTTGCATTCCAATAAGTCATTCAAGACTGCACTTAAGACACATCTTTTTAAAATTTATTTTGAAAATTAATGAAACAACATTTCTTTAAATGATTAATGTAGCTGATGTATAACGTATTATCATTTATGTAGTTAGTATGCTATGAATGTTTCTTTTTTTAATATATGTATTTTTATTTCCATGTAAAGGGCTGTGAGACCGGCTCCTTGCTGGGATACAGCGCTATATAAATTATCATTTTATTATTATTATTATAAGTAAGAACACGTCATTTATTGACTAGAGAATATAGGAAGGAATCACCGCCCTGTTTCCCGCACCCAATTAGGCGACGAAAACAATTTATGACATCCATGTACCAGCCGCAAAGAAAATATGTTTGCTCCACTGAGTGGAATACCTGCTGTAACCTCTGATGTTCTGTGCCATCCTGGTGTAACCTCTGACCCCAGTGTCATCCTGTTGTGACTTCTGACATCCACGCACCAATCACAAACACAATATCTTAGCTCTATTGTGGTGCTCCTGTTGTAACCTTTGACCCTAGTGCCATCCTTGTGTAACCTCTGACCCTAGTGGCATCTTTGTGTAACCTGTGACCTGAATGTGTTATCCTGGTGTAGCATCTGCTCTCAGTGCCATCCAGGTGTAACCTCTGACCCCAGTGTATTCCTGGTCTAAACTCTGACCCCAGTGTATTCCTGGTCTAACCTCTGACCCCAGTGTATTCCTGGTCTAACCTCTGACCTCAGTGTCATCCTAGTCTAACCTCTGACCTCAGTGACACCTCGGTCTAACCTCTGACCTCAGTGACACCTCGGTCTAACCTCTGACCTCAGTGCCGCCTCGGTCTAACCTCTGACCTCAGTGCCATCCTGGTCTCACCTCTGACCTCAGTGCCATCCTGGTCTCACCTCTGACCTCAGTGCCATCCTGGTCTAGCCCCTGACCTCAGTGCCGTCCTGGTCTAACCCCTGACCTCAGTGCCGTCCTGGTCTAACCCCTGACCTCAGTGCCGTCCTGGTCTAACCTCTGACCTCAGTGCCATCCTGGTCTAACCTCTGATCTCAGTGCCGTCCTTGTCTAACCTCTGACCTCAGTGCCATCCTGGTCTAACCTCTGACCTCAGTGCTGTCCTGGTCTAACCTGTGACATCAGTGCCGTCCTGGTGTAACCTCCAATCTACGTACCAGCCACAAACAAAATATCAAAACTCTATTGAGTGGTGCTCCTGGTGTAACCCCTGACCCAAGCGCCACCCTGTGCCTGGTTCGTTCTGCAGCTCGGGGACGTGTTTTCCTTGTCGTCGTAGTTCAAACAGTTTTGATGAATGGGACCGCAGCGAGCCATACAGACTATCCCCACCGCCAGCCACCCACACACCGAGGCTGTAAATCACTCCCCAGGCACTATCCTGTAGTAGTCGTTCGGGTACGCTCGTCCTTGACGGCTCCTGGCACCTAGAGATAAGTAGTCAGCCGCCTCTCCTCCCGCCCACCCCACCATTTTATGACATGATGTAGACTTAATGGCCATTGTCAGTCTCGTTGAATCGTGGATTTCAAAATAGTTGGCAGTCCCCGGCCTGCTTATATCTAACGGAGGTGCACTCTGTGGAAGATGTTCTTAACAACTGACGGTCTCTGTATGAAAGGTATGCTAAACAATTAGCAATACACGTACGCTGACGGACATTTTGTGAGAATTATGCTTAACTAGGAAATTCACGTGGTAGGTCCGCTAACTTAGGGGTGGGGCAGTCTTTGACTATATATGCTGAAAGACGCAGCAGTGGTTGATTTTGGTTAACGATTTGGTGTCGCCGCCACAATTGCTCTTGGTTAACCATGGGGACAAGTACACTATCCGGATTATCCATGGGACAAGTGCACTATCCGGATTATCCATGGGACAAGTGCACTATCCGGATTATCCATGGGACAAGTGCACTATCCGGATTATCCATGGGACAAGTACACTATCCGGATTATCCATGGGACAAGTGCACTATCCGGATTATCCATGGGGACAAGTGCACTATCCGGATTATCCATGGGGACAAGTACACTATCCGGATTAACCATGGGGACAAGTACACGTTCGCTCTGAGATCGCAACTTTTTGGTGTCAAACTGGAAAGTGTCAAGGAGGCCTTTTAAGATATCCATAATTTATTATATTATTTATTATTCCCGAAGCTCGTGTTACAAACAGTGGTTAACAACTAAATTTGTCTTTTCCAGGTTCTTGAGGCAAATGACAACAAGACTTTATCTTTCAAACAACAGAGATCGTTGGATAGCATCTCTCCTATGGGAACTCAGTCGTGCGTGTCCGTCATTTCAACATCAACTGTCTGGATTAATATAGACACCTCAGTCTGTAAGTTAGACATTTACTTTAAATAGGGCTGGCACCGATTATTTTTTGTTCGGTCAATCGAAAAAAAAATGATGAATCGATTAATCGATTAATTTAGATTAATTATTAATTATTACTTTATAATGCATATGTAGATCCCGTTAAGTCACGAATCATTATTTCGTGAAATCGGTTAAGTCGCCTTAATTCCATGGCTACCAAAGTTTTTGAGGTAACTCAGCAAATTCTTTCTACTATGCTAGAAATAAGGAAGAAAAACCTTTTGGTTCACTTATCTACGTATGCACGTCTAAATAAATAATAATAAAAAGTGTGAAGTAAAATACATGTATATAAATTATAAATAATTTTTAAAAAATAGTCGAAATATTTCATTGAATTTTTATCAAATTTTAAATGATCAAATTAATCTGAATCAATCAAATTAATTTTGTTCGATTCAAACTTTAACGATCAATCGATTAATTAATCGTTAATTTCCCGCTGACCTACTTTAAATAAAATTATTTGAAATTCCAAGGGCGCTTCATTGCTCTTTGTGGTTTTGAATTGCACCGCAGCTAAATTTTCATTAAAAAAAAACTATTAGTTTTATTGTTTTTGTCTATTTTTCCTTAAGCAAGGCTTTTTTCCCCCCGAAACGTTCATTGTTTTGTGATGTCCTCTTAGTTCCATAATCTCCTGTTTAAAAAAATGTATCTTCCTGTTTGAGGTCTCTCATCATAAACAATATTGACGTCAGTGTTATTCGTTGAGTTTCACCAGAATCTCCTCTGTCTACCACAGCTCACCCCTTCCCTCTCACCATCTTTTAAATTTCCTCCCTAATTCGTCCATCTGAATATTTCCCCAAATTTTCCATTCAGCCATTCCTCCTAAATCTGCCATCATCTTATAAAAAGTCCGACTCATTTATGAAATGCGTGCATTTTAATTATTCCTCATTTGTGCCCAGATCCCTATTAATGCACGTGTTCTCTTGTTGTTTATTAATTGTCATTACACTGAGAACTCCATTTTCTAAATGGGTGAAAATTGGAAAATAGCAAATTGATTTGTTTCGAATCGGAAATAGCGCAGTCAAATAAACATTTTAACAAAATTGCGAGCCCACTTTGATAGTGCGATTAAATTACAGATGCAGTGGTACCTTGGTACAGTGGTGCAGCTAAGGATTTATAGGGATTTATCCCCTGGGCTTTGAAGGCCTTCATACATGGCAGTGGCGTAATTAATATTTAATGTAAAAAAAAATCCCGACATTCCTTTGGGGGGCCCCCCTCAAGTCAACGCCCGGGGCGAATTTCGATTTGGACCCCCCTCCCATAACTACGCCACTGCCTCGGGTATACGTCTGCCTTTCACTCCCGGTGTTTAAACATTAAAACATTGACGTAAAATTATCCCAAGTAAAAGTCATTAAATTTGATTACATTAAAAAAAAAAAAGATCGATGAAGTAAAATGCAGACCTTTTAAGCTTGTACTTAATGTTTTCACTTCGGTTCGAGTAAACCAAAAAAATCACATACACTAATCCGCGTCTCCCGGGGCATAAAAACGTCGGTAGCTGGTTTATCGTATGAACACGGTTGTTGTCAATCTTCTGGGACCACCGTCTGGAACCATGAGCCTAAGCTATGACGTGGTGTCAGTAACTGCTATTGGAGGTTGTAAACGTTTCTTACTTGAAATGAGCTGCCCAAAGAGGAGGGGGAGGTATAGATGTCCTATTTCAGTTTTCAGTTAGGGTGGTGGTGGTGATGGTGGGGGGGGGTGCAGCTTAAATAGTACCAGCAACTTGTAATCGATAATAACAGGATAACAGGCAGAGAGTAAACGAGAATTATGAACAGCGGTAAAGAAGCGAGAATTAGGAACAGCAGAAAGTAAACGGCGATTTGGAACAGCAGAATTAGGACAGGCAAACATTACATACGTAAAAAAGAAGAGAAGAAAGATAAGGAGATTGATGAGCAGCTGAAAGCAGACAATTAGACCACCAGAAAGGTGGCGAGAATTAGAAAAAGGAATTATTTACTACCTTGCTGATTGCAGCCCCCCCCCCCCCCCCCCCCCCCGCACCAACCATAATCATTTTCCAATTCGCAGTTGTCTTCCACGGCTGTTAGCAGAACAAAACGTTTCAAGCTAGAACTCAAGTCAGACAGATAATTAGCTCAAAAGTCAGACACATATTTTTATGTTAAAGACGTACTGTTGCGTACTGGGTTCTGGATACTCTCTCTAATAAAGACAGACTCTTGTTGAATAGAAGATGTTCTTTATTGAACTATAAATACACGTAAAATCCTTCCTACAGCCATCGAGACATCCCAGTATACAGGCTTACAGGATACAAGTCTTTACAGTGTTCGAGATCTCACGGCACAGGCATACAGGCTCTAGTGTTCGAGCAACCCTCGATAACACCCAGCCGTTACAAGTCTCTCGTATGTTTCTCCTCACGTCTCACGCTCCTCTCTCTTTCGTCCCTCCACACACTACACAGACCCACACTATATATACCCTTGCGCGCACTCTCCGGTCATTGTCTGACCTTTCACCAGTCAGTCTCTGAACACCGTTCAACAATCTCACAAAACTCATTGCCAACTCATCAACAACTCAGAAACATTCATTGACAGTGATTCTCATACCTTGACATATCCCCCCTCTTCCGTTAGATTCTACTTGCTAGTAGAATCTCACAAACAAAAAAAAGTCATGGTATGGAATCACTAACATTCATATACATCATAAAAAAAAATTGGCCTTAGTACATGAACAGCATCATATGAATACTATACATACATAATAATCCCTTAATATATTACATCATGGAAAACATACTACTGCCGCTTTAGCCAGCGGAAGCAGTCCTCTAATCGAATTACATAGTTACATAGTCTCAAAAAAATAACTCATTTTAGCCGCAATAACCAACAAAATTTACACATGCGAGGTCTTACATCATTATACATAAGTGATAATCAACTTTTATATCAATAACATATACAATATACTTATCTATATATACACCCGATCTCAACAAATTATAGCTATACAAGCTCTCCCAAAAAA
>MUZC01000060.1:364653-382175 GCA_002072015.1 Radix auricularia
CGAATTTGCCCACACGAATGATTTACTTTAAAACATGTAGCACATTACACGAGTTGGTTCAAACATGTAGCACATTAGACGAGTTGGCTCTAACATGTAGCACATTACACGAGTTGGTTCAAACATGTAGCACATTACACGAATTGGTTCAAACATGTAGCACATTACACGAGTTGGTTCAAACATGTAGCATATTACACGAGTTGGTTCAAACATGTAGCACATTACAAGAGTTGGTTCAAACATGTAGCACATTACAAGAGTTGGTTCAAGCATGTAGCACATTACACGATTTAGTTCTTGATGAAACCCATGGACGTTTTGAGTCACGGAAATACACTTTTTATTTAACGCCTTGTCAACCATTTGAACATCTTTTGGATTCTGAAAGAGAAATTTCTCAAATGAATGAGTCAGATAAGGATATTCAAGGGTATGAAGTTCACTAGAAAACAAGCCAAAAAACACAATTTTCCCGTCAGTGAAGGATTATCATGTTTGAACTAACAAGCCCATGAAAAGTCAGTGATCCGCGTACTGGTAAAGACCTATACAGCCAGAAGTTCAGTGTGGGACTACCTACCCCGTCTAAACTGACGCGCCCCTGAAATGTCATTGATCCATGCACTGGTAAAGACCAACCCAGAAAGTCGCTAGTGGAATTTCTTCAGTTGAGACCCGTGGCCCAGGTGCTGTCTTTGAAACTTTGACATCAGCGGCTCGCGCTTACACGTTTGCCAACTCAAACAAATGAGCCCAATCGAAGACACGTTGATAGTTTCATGACTACAAGTCTTATAGTTAAAAAAGAAAATGGTGTAACATCACTTTATTTGTCTGCAGTCTCTCTATGCATTTTTGGCGAACACATAAGTCATTGGAGTCTGTCTAAAGGGGTTCTCTGGCGGTCTTTCTACAAGTAATTGGGGTCCTGTCTGCAAATTCTTATTTACCCTCTGCACCACAACTCTACGGAGTCTATGGACGTCAGTCTATAAACTTGGTCCTTTTAACTGCTTGGGGCCGATGACTGTCAATTTAATGGAATTCTTCTTGATATCTGCAAGGGGCCCATAGGCTTGACTTTGTCCAATACATCTGACCGGCATGTCTTTCTCACAGGCATGTCTTTCTCACAGGCAGGCTTAGTTAGTCTGTCAGACTGTCGACATTTCAATTCTTCGCTACCTTTTGTAATCTTTCTTGCTGAAGGTGGTACGGGGGAAAGGAATGAGTTTCTAAGGGTTGGGCACCACCCGCTACTTCAAATTGGCAATTTAAAAAACATGAACGCTCAAAACTTTAATACAAAATCCAAGACTAGACATACAGCATGGAAAAGCATAGGACGCATTAATATTCTGTATAGAAAATGTGGTCTGAACATGTTAATTGAAAGCTCTCAGGAATATTTACAAGCCCCGAAGAGCGTACTTCAGGAAAATTTATACGAAGTATGTAACGTAGGCTAAACTTCTGTGTGAACTGACTTGATTCATTGGATCGCTTATTAACAAGATCTTTCACCATCTAGTAGTGCTGGCTGAGTCATTTAGGTGATTTCATGGTCGTCCTACAGTACATTACAGGCCACGCAAAGACACCACAGCAGGAACATGCACACCTGCTGGCGCAGCAGGGCGCTGCCCAGCCCCAAATCGATCGCCCAATGACCCAACTGGGGGTAAAATTGTGGCTAAAAGACCGTTTTACGTAAAAATGGCTAGTGGGCTGGGAGAATGGTGACACGGCAAGGTTGCTTTACGATAAAATGCCGCGACCGCGCAAGCGAGATCCTTGGTGGAAGCTGCCTCGTAGCTAATGACACATCTCCATCAAAAAGGACACAGGAATCGACAGCTTCAGAACACAATTTCAGGCTTTTTTTTATATAAAAAAGTAACATTATCACGGAACACAACACAAAAAACTAATATAAATATACACGCACCCCACCCCCCCCCCAGTAAATGTAGTTTTATGCTGTCTGTGCCATTGTAGCTTTATTATCATCTACTTCAACACACCATCACAATTTTGAGTCCATTGCATTACATTTTTTTTTTATTTTAAAAATTATAATGTATAATAATTTATGGACCAATTTTTTCTTTCTTTCTTTCCTATCAGAATAGACATAATTTAAGGTTATATATTTGAAAATACCATATATTAAAGGAATAATCTAATTACGAGGCGTCTGACAATACCTTGTTTTAACATGTCTCAACACCATTCTGTCACAACTGAGAGTCCTATCTCTTAAAACTTGAGATTCACTGAGATTCATACTTTCATTTGGCTATTCCTTTAAACAAACAATCCGTTTTGCAACAATTGGCAACCCCATTTGTAACTATCTAAAGTTACACCCCGTCCATCTGACGTCCCATCCTGTCACTAATGACACCCCGTTTACCTGACAATCACATTCTGTCACTAATGACATCCCGTCAATCTGACAGTCTCATCCTGTCACTAATGACATCCCTTCCACCTGACAGTCCCACCCTGTCATCTATGAAATCCAGACTTTCTGAAAATCCCATCCTGGCAATAATGACATTCCGTCCATCTGACAGTCCGATCCCATCCATCTTACTGTCCCATCCTGTCCATCTTACTGTCCGATCCTGTCCATCTTACTGTCCCATCCAGTCCATCTTACTTCCCATCCTGTCCATCTTACTGTTCCATCCTGTCCATCTTACTGTCCCATCCTGTCCATCCGACAGTCCCATGCCGTCCATCTTACTGTCCCATGCCGTTTATCTTAAAGTCCCATGTCGTCCATCTGACAGTCCCATCCCGTCCATCTGACAGTCCCATCCTGTCCATCTCAAGTCCCATCCCGTCCATCTAACAGTCACATCCCGTCCATCTGACAGTCCCATCCTGTCCAACCAACAGTCTCATGTCGTCCATCTGACAGTCCCATGCCGTCCATCTGACAGTCCCATCCCGTCCATCTGACAGTCCCTTCCTGTGCATCTGAAGTCCCATCCCGTCCATCTGACAGTCCCATCCTGCCCAACCGACAGTCTCATGTCGTCCATCTGACAGTCCCATGCCGTCCATCTGACAGTCTCATGTCGTCCATCTGACAGTCCCATGTCGTCCATCTGACAGTCCCATCCCGTCCATCTGACAGTCCCATCCTGTCCATCCGACAGTCTCATGTCGTCCATCTGACAGTCCCATCTCGTCCACCTGACAGTCCCATCCCGTCCATCTGACAGTCCCTTCCTGTCCATCTGAAGTCCCATCCCGTCCATCTAACAGTCCCATCCCATCCATCTGACAGTCCCATCCTGTCCAACCGACAGTCTCATGTCGTCCATCTGACAGTCCCATCCCGTCCATCTGACAGTCCCATGCCGTCCATCTGACAGTCCCATGCCGTCCATCTGACAGTCCCATGCCGTCCATCTGACAGTCCCATGCCGTCCATCTGACAGTCCCAACCCGTCCATCTAACAGTCCCATCCCGTCCATCTGACAGTCCCATCCCGTCCATCTGACAGTCCCTTCCTGTCCATCTGACAGTCCCATCCCGTCCATCTGATAGTCCCATCCTGCCACTAATTAACGATCTATCCCCACACTTTCATTTATCCAGCATTGCGGACCCCCACCCTCCCACCTCATCTTCAGCTCCTATTCTTGCCATGTCGTCACGAGTTAAAGCCCCAAGGAGAGGAAAGTTCCCACGTTGCCACCGCCGGCCCGTGTAAACTGTTAGCTGGTGTTACAAGCGGTTTATGTTCATCTTACCATCTACCTGGATAGTTTGGTTTACAGGGCATGAGACAAAGAGAACCTGGCCTGCTGTTGATCACCCCCTCTCCACCTCCTGTGTGTGTGTGTGTGTGTTTGTGTGTGTGTGTGTGTGTGTGTGTGTGTGTAAGTGTGCCCGCACGTGTGTGTGTGCGCTCGCGATCGTGTGTATTTCCCAGGTTCATCAAAAGCACATTTTTTTAAAAACAACATAAAGAAACATTCCAGACAGGTAAAAGCGATGTGATATTGTAACTTATTCACTCAATGTGCCTAAGTGATTCTTGTAAACAGGAAAAACTTATGTTGTTTGTTATATCGTAACTTCTGAATTGGTGTTTCTTTTTAAATAATTAAAAAAAAAAAAGCAAAATATGACTTAGCCTTTAAAAAATCCGTAAGTTCATATAGATTTGATAGAGTTAGAAAAGTTTTAATTATTGAGGTAAAAGCGTGATAAGGTCGAGTGAAATTAAATAATAAAAATCTCTATATATAGTAAACAACTAATATAGATTGTGAAGTAGAAGTAGCGTTCCGCGTGCCCCATTCATCGACGGTGTGCTATAAAGTTATGAAGCTTGAACTTTTCGATTTTCTTCCATCTGCAGGCAAAGGACATAGAGTAAGGAGCAGCATAATGGTGCCCAGCCCTTCCTAGTCGAGCCCTTGACCAGCCACCCCCTCGTCATGGAACAGCTGAAGGATGGGGGTCGGCATGGCCCTGGAGTTGGGGTTGAGATGACCATGTCTCTCAGCGGACCACCTGGCTTTTCCCACCACACTACAGTGACCTCAGACAGCCTACACCATTACATGAGCAGACAGCATCAGCCGAAGGCCTTGTTCGGGGTGCACGATCCCAGATCTCCCGTCCCTAACACCAGAGCCGTCGCCATTGATTCCAGGGGCGTCGCCGTCGACCCCAGAAGTGCTGTTGGATTGAACCACGACCTCCGCCGCGTCGGCCACGACGAGCATCAGGGGCGTGACATGAAACAGTTAGACGTAGGCAGGGCGCCGCCTCATGATATGAGGTCATTGGATTCACTGCCCCCGAAAGAGGCTTCGAGGTCAATGCCCGAGCTGCAGCACCATCAAATGTCACAGCACCACCAACTGCCGCAGCACCACCAGCTCTCCCAGCAACATCAGATCCACAGGGCGGACTCGAGGAATTTCCCAGATCCCAGATCCCTGATGCAGCAGGACAAGCGGAGCATGATTCCTGACAGTCGTGTCCAACGGGACACATTGCTCCACGCGGAGCCTCCACCTCGCAGTGTCCAGCATCAGATACCGTCTTCTGGAAGGCTGTCAAGATCCCAGCAGCAGTCTGTCATGCCTGCGCTTATGTCGGACCCCTTAAAAGTTTTGTATGATGGAATGGAGTCTGGTTTAGGGGCTTCTTTCAACACTGGGCAAGTTATTTCACCGCACGTTGGGGGCCCGGTCATTTCACCACTCGGTGGGGGCCCAGCCTCCAAATCTGGAGGGAGCATGTCTGGTCCTCCGATGGGCATCTCATACCCTGGACAAAAACCCAGTCGGGGAGGAGACAATCTTGTGCCTGGTGGCAATCCTTTACACTCCCAGCAAGAGCAGGCCCTTTACATGACTGGTAAACAAAGCAGAGCCTATCACGGGGAACACCAGAAACTTCTTCCACCCAGCCATTACATGCCGGACATGGTCAAGGGGGCCCCTATTCACGAGGTCAAGCAAAGTTTGGGCCTGCACCCCAGTGAGCAACTGTCTCCACAGCATAGAGAACTTTTGAGAGAACACAGGACCGATATACGAGACCCTCGCTATAGCGCCACTTCCATGCCCAGGAGCGTCACCAGCCAGGGCCTGGAAATGTCTAGTCACCACCTGAAACACCAGGGAGAATTGCCTATGTCAGATGCGCGAAGACACGAAGATCACATAAAGAAGTCAGTCTCCTATGCCGGTATGGGACTCAGTGGTTCTCAGACTCTTTACAGTAAATCACAAAGCCACGAACACCCCAGTCTTGCCAAGGCGATGACGTATCCCATGGGTACAGAACCATCTCACAGAACCGGGCAGGTCCCGGCTTCTCTGGTGCCACATTCACCCAACCCCCACCAACCGGGCACCCACTCGTCCTATTCCAGCACTCAGTCTTACTCAGACAGAACAGCAACATTTCCCCACGAATACAACCCGCCTGCTCAGCATCAGAAGTCAGTGATTCGAGCTACCATGCCTGGGGACGAGCTGAGTTGGCGGGATGGTGGCTACCAACATGTGGCTCCAAAACAGTCTCGAGCAGGATATCACACCGATGACATGTCAGTGAGTGGGCCAAAAGGTGGCTTGTCACACCCGGCTGATCTTGAAGCTAGCCACCCTTGTCTTCGTGACATGGGTCCGGCCAGAATGCAGGGCTCCATCAGTACTGGGCAGCCTCGAATAATGTATGACACGGCGCCCAAGTCAAACACCGCCGCCTATCCAGATCAAAGATCGGTACCTTCTGATCACTTTCCCGCTCCACAGAGGGAGTATATGCCCACACGGCCGTCTTCTATTGGCAGGAGCTCTCAGATGCAATCAGCCATGCTACTGGTGAGCACAGAAGAGCGTCAAGTTCATGGACAGCAGGAGAAGGGGGCCAGTGGTCAGTCTGCTTTAGATCTGACCAAATTAGCCCCCGGGAACTCTAAATCTGGTGACAGTCCTCTGGATCTTACGGTCAAAACAAAGAAGAGGCATGCAGAGGCCACAGAGAGCTCAGATTATGAAAGAATGGTCTCTGTGAAGAGACAAAAACAAGAGTCCAGTATATCTCGATCTGCAATTCCTTCTCATAAAGGACTCACTGTTGGAACTGATAATGCTCTTAATCCCATATGGATATCTTCACCCTCCCCAAGGGGCACAGAGACCTACGAGCAACGTCCGCAGGCATCTCCTTCTTATTCCATACATGCATCTCCAGCACTGTCCAGACCGACCAAGTACGGCTACATCTCTGATGGGCGCATCAGTGCTGAGAGTCGGGTGACCAGCGACGGAAGGCTAAGCGTGGAGACTCGTTCCACGGTTGACGGGCGAGCTAGTGTTGAAAGCAGGTCCAGCACTGACCGACGCACACCTCAGAGTCCCCATGTCCATAAGTTTTCAATGGTCCCTTCCCACGGAAAGCTGGCCAGTGCCTCGATGGTGCCTGATATGGTCAAGCATGCGGGTGGCAATAACACCACTATGGTTCCTTTAACCACCCAGCTCCAGAAGGTTAAAGAGGAGCAGGCCTATCAAATGAAGCTGCAAAGAATGGGAAATGAGCAGAGCCCAGGCATGCACACAGACGCCAAGCGTCTATACAAAGACACCGTAAGCCCAAAGAACAATGAAATGCTGAGCACCAATGAAATGGTGGTGGTACGACACCCTCAGCAGCATTACGACATAGCCTCTCAGCAACAGCAACAACAGCATCATCACCAACAGCACCAAGCAGCTCTGCAGCATTCTCTAATGAAGCAACAACAACAGCACTTGCATCAACAACAGCACATTGATCAAGTCCATCAGCATCATCATAAAATGAGTGAACAGCAAGAAATCATCGAGCTCGGAATGAAAGATTCCAGTGATCCTCTGCAGGCTTCCAGGGCCTCCAGCCTTGGGCAGTCGAGAGGATTTGTCCAAACCATGATACCACCGCAGCTCCACCAGCAACAGCTTTACATCCAGCAGCGCCAGCACCCGCAGAAAGATCAACCTCCCCAGCTATCGTACTCTCTGCCACAGCAAGGTCAAGGTCAGTATTCTAAAGATCAGCTGCTTCAGCAGCAGCAGCAACAACAGCAGCAGGTATTTTCCAAGCAGCAAGCCCAGCTCATGTCACAACAGCATTACCAGGGATCTCAGTATCCCAGCAAGCATAATGAAACCATGGTGGACCGCTATTACCAGAAGCAACCAACAGCGCAGCAGCAGAGAAAGCAAGCTGAAATGGATGCTTACAAGCAAGCGGCAATCTCCACTCATAATACCATGTCACCTTCCCAGAAATGGGGAGCACACCAAAGGCAGGCTGCGAAATCAGGTTATGCTCAATCACAGCCCTTTCACGGCACCCCTGCAGAATACCGTGCAGCCAAGATAACGCAGGGATATGTGAAAAAATCTCCTGGCATGATGCCCGCAAACGTGAGGGATGGTGATGGGTTAAAATATCACAGTGGGAAGTCCGATCGCTTAGGAAAGTCAGGCGATTTTGTCAAAAACAGTTTACCTCAGGCTGCAGCTCCGTTGCCAGCAGGGGGTGTACGGGAGGAGAGCAGGCGGGCGCTGTCCCGTAGAGTCAGTTACCCTAATATTTCTGGTGCACCCCACACTGAAAAGCAATCTGAGAGCGCTAGGAAAGAGAGCTCATCCAGTCTGCCAGAAAGGACTGCAAGAAACAACATTGAATCCACGTACAATAAGACAGAAATTGTCAAGAAAGGGAGCGAAGGGTTGGTTTCTGGCTCAGGAATGAAAGGTGAGACGAAAACGGATGAGAAAAGCCATAAATCTCTCCCAGATGCAGTCCCTTCAGATGCAGTTCTGTCCCAAAAGCCATCTTTAGAAAACATGTCTTGTAAAGAAGTAATAGTTGCTCAATCGTCTACCCAATTCGCTGTTCCATTATCAGTTAGTATCCCTCAATCAACCAGCCCTTTGACGACATCAACACCCTCCCCAGCTGCTTCGACCTCTGTCAAGTCTGCAGCACCACATAAGGCCTGGTCAAAGAAACACATGATTCTCAATGCTGTCAACAAAGATGAATCTCTTAAAAGGATCTTTAGCAGTACCAAGCACGAAGCAGGAGGCATTCCCTCTGAGTGCAAAAGCAGAATTCTAGCAAGCAGCACTTGTAGTCCCATCCCGACCTCACCAAAAATGCCTATACTCAGTCCACAGGACGATGAAGGGGAGGCAGTGGGTGAGGAGCAGGGGGTCCAAGCCCAGGCCAACAATGATGACCCTCCAACACTAGATTCAGCGCCCCGAACGTTCCCGCACCCCCAGTCTAATCCAAGCACCTCCATGGGTGGCTCGGCAGGCCCTGAAAACACACTTGTCAGAGATGCCTACAAAAACAATAACAACAACAGTCATGATGTGGCCAACAACAACAGTTTTTGCGTTGGCAGCAGTAGTGGGGGAATGGGTGCCACTGCCAAAGACATGTCTACCAACAAAGATGAGATGGCGGGAAACGCCATCGTTGCTCTTCCAGAGCAGCAGCAGCAGCAACAATCTCTCCAGCAGGCCATGGATGACTCTCAGAAGACAACACCCGGGAGCATGGCATTTCGTAGGGCCGAGGTAGTCAGGCGGCCTTCTTTGGCGGGTCACACCCTCGGGCCTTGGGGTCACGTCAAGAACATACCCATTGCCAATGTGGCTCCGTTCGTCCACTCCAGAGTAGATGACGACAAATCCAAGCTGCCCAAAACCGATGACCAGTTACAGGCCCAACAGCAGGGAGGTGCTGGCTCTAACCAAAGTCCTTTGGGCCAGACTCCTGACATTCCCCCTGAGGACGATGTTGTGAGGATAAAAGCCGAAGACCTGGACATGAAGATAAGCCCGACCTTACAGGCTAAAGATCCTCATGAAATTCTGGCCACGTCCAGCCAAAAAGAGCTGAGCTCCAAGAAAAGGAAGCTGGCCAAACTCCGGGTGTCCAGTCCCACCAAAATGAAGGAACTGGAGCTGATCTCCCCTAACCTGGAGTACACAGTGCTCAAGACGACGGGCATTGATGGCATCAAAGCCATGGAGAAACTCAGTCACTCCAGCGTTAAAAAGTCCCTGGAGAATCGCATCAGGTACAAGCATAAGATCGTCCGGGAGAAGAACATCATTGTCAAGCCCAAGAAGCTGGTCAAGAAAAGGATCCAGTACGTGTTTGACGATGACGAGAACGAGGAGGATGAAGGACATTTGTTTCTGGGAGATGACGATGATGACGATGAAGATTACGAATACGATGGTGTGAACAGAAGCGGGAAAGACACGTCCAAATCAGATGCTGAAGCCAAAGTTAGGGACAGAGAGGAGAGAGCTTTGAGGGTGAGTAGGGACAGAGAGGAGAGAGCTTTGAGGGTGAGTAGGGACAGAGAGGAGAGAGCGGGACAGAGAGGAGAGAGCTTTGAGGGTGAGTAGGGACAGAGAGGAGAGAGCTTTGAGGGTGAGTAGGGACAGAGGAGAGAGCTTTGAGGGTGATTAGGGACAGGGAGGAAAGAGTTATGAGGGTGAGTAGGGACAGGGAGGAAAGAGCTTTGAGGGTGAGTAGGGACAGAGGAAAGAGCTTTGAGGGTGAGTAGGGACAGGGAGGAAAGAGTTATGAGGGTGAGTAGGGACAGGGAGGAAAGAGTTATGAGGGTGAGTGTCCGATATCGAAGGCTTTTTTATTTAAAGTATTGACAGACTTTATACGATAACGTTTGGCTATATAGTCAAAAAAAAAAAAAAAGATTCGATTGTCATATGATGCTGTTTGAAATGTTGATAGACTAGCGATAGTTTATTATGGCATTCTTTGTTAAAAATATTGATAATCTCGTGTTAACTGCCCAAGGGCTTGTTTCTTTGGAGTGTTTGGTAGATTTCGATGATTGCGAATAGCCTTTTAGTAAAATGACGGCCCTTTGTGATGATAAACAATTACTTAGTTAGTTAATGCCATGTTATTCTTGTGATGATTACCAGTGAGTTGTGTATTCACATTTTAGCCACAAAACAAAAACTATGCCAATTTTAGTTGTATAAATGTGTTCAAGCCATGCAAGAAACCGACCCGAAAAGTTTGGAAAAACAACAACAACAACAAATACACAAATCTGAACCTCAACATATACACAAATCTATATCTAAACATATACACAAATCTGTATCTAAACATTTACACAAATCTTTACCTAATAAAACATATACAAAAATGTGTACTTAAACAAATACACAAATCTGTACCTAAACATATACACACATCTGTACCTAAAGATATACACACATCTGTACCTAAAGATATACACACATCTGTACCTAAAGATATACACACATCTGTACCTAAAGATATACACATATATGTACCTAAAGATTTACACAAATCTGTACCTAAAGATATACACATATATGTACCTAAAGATTTACACAAATCTGTATCTAAAGATATACACATATATGTACCTAAATGTATTTTTTCCCCTCCATCAGCGAGAGCAGCTCCGCGATCAATCCGAAGAGAGCACCGCCCGTCAACCAACGACGTCATCATCCGGTAGTAAGTCCAAACTGAAAGATAAAACAGGGGACACCAAGCAAAAGGTCAGCAGTAAGGACTCGGACAAACTTAAAGAGTCTGGCGGGAGCTCGAAAAACACTGGCCGCATCTCTAGGAGGAGGTTGTCGAGCACTAACCAACGGGTAAGTCCGTGGTGATATTTGCAGACCTGGGTGATATTTACCAACCTGGTGATATTTACCAACCTGGTGATATTTACCAACCTGGTGATATTTACCAACCTGGTGATATTTACCAACCGATACTTAACAGTTGATACTACCATATATACTCGTTCTGAGGCCGACTTTTTTTTTTGTGGACAAAATCTAGGCGGGAAATGTTTGGGGGTCGGCTTACGAGCGTGTCATAGGTGATTTCTGCATGTACATTGAATATTGGTGTTATTGTAGATCATAAAGTTTTTTGTCTACATACTACAACAGTGGTTCTTAACGTGGGTTCGATCGAACCCTAGGGGTTCGGTGAGTCAGTCGCCGGGGTTCGGCGGAGGGAGGTCAAGACAGCACCCGACTCAAGGCATCTATATTACTACTAATAATGAAGGGTTCGGTGAATGTGCATATGAAACTGGTGGGGTTCGGTACTTCCAAAAAGGTTAAGAACCACTGTTCTACAAGCTTCGACTGCTCTACCAGAAGCTATAATAAATAATATTATACATCTGCACTTAACTTATTTATTTATTTTAGTTATCTTTGTGAATGTTTTAATAAATTGTTTTACAAATTTTCTTTCCAACAACGAATTTTAATGTACGCGCTTTCGCCACCGTTTAAAAAAAAAACAACCGGTGGGCTTAGGAACAGGTTACACACTTTCTATACTATTTTCTTCCAAAAAGAGATGGTCGGCTTATGAACAAACGGGCTATAGAACGAGTATATACGGTAGTTGTTTAGGTAAGACAATGTCAGGTAGTTATTATATTCAGCAATCCTTTGGTAAGAACACACTCCATGAAGATATTTATGTCTTTAACTTTTCGACTACTATCTTCAAACGTATTTATGACAAGTGATGAGCTAGGTGTGTAATACTTTACTTTATATACATGTAATCAAGTTTCTGTATTGAACCATTTGGGTAATATTTTACCTTATATACATGTAATCAGAGGCGTCACTAGGGTTGGTGTCACCCGGGGCGGTAGCTCATGGCGTCACCCCCTCACGATTTAACCCATAGAACTACTCCGAGTTATCTATCCAGTGCAAAATAACGGGAATATACAGAATTTTACATTTTGGTGTCACCCCCCTGATGGTGTCACCCGGGGCGGCCCGCCCCTCCGCAACCCCTAGCGACGCCACTGCATGTTATCAAGTTTCAGTCTCAAATCGAGACTCAAACGGTTCCCTCGAATCAGTCTAATTACAACTGATGCTTCCGAAAGAGTTATGGTCTTATAAATAAAGTATTATGCCTCAGTATTTTTAAAGGTCAAAATAATTAGGTCACCTTGTCAATGGATCGAAAACTTTACTCTAAACGAAAATTTTAATAATATCCGGATTTTTACCAAATGATAGATTGCTTAGTACTAGCAGGACTGTCTGTGACACGTGCCAAGTACTAGCAGGACTGTCTGTTACACGTGCCAAGTACTAGCAGGACTGTCTGTGACACGTGCCAAGTACTAGCAGGACTGTCTGTGACACGTGCTTAGTACTAGCAGGACTGTCTGTGACACGTGCCAAGTACTAGCAGGACTGTCTGTGACACGTGCCAAGTACTAGCAGGACTGTCTGTGACACGTGCCAAGTACTAGTAGGACTGTCTGTGACACGTGCCAAGTACTAGCAGGACTGTCTGTGACACGTGCTTAGTACTAGCAGGACTGTCTGTGACACGTGCCAAGTACTGGCTGGACTGTCTGTTACACGTACCAAGTACTAGTAGGACTGTCTGTGACACGTGCTTAGTACTAGCAGGACTGTCTGTGACACGTTACAATAGATCCTACTTAACATCTCAACAAGTATTTTTAGATATTGCTCGCTAATTTCACAACTAATTTTGTAATCGCCTTGTCCTACAGGCTCAGGAACTCAAGCACAACGCAATAGTTCAGAGGCGAAACGCAGGTCAGTTAGTACATATCTCTGTTATGTGTCAATTAGATCATTACCTCGTCTTGCCCCGGAATGTGGGGTCAATAATTAATTTTGACACGAATCATGACATTTATGAGGTCATTAATTAGCATTGACACCAATTATGTGGTCATTAATTTGTCTTGCCTCGGAATCTGAGGTCATTAACTCAGTTGGGGGGTGGGGGTGGGAGGGGGTGCGGCTGGTGTGTCGCAGGCACCCTGCATTAAAGTAACTATGTGGTGCTTGTTTTTGTATCATAGTGTTGTGTCTTATGTCTCCTGGCGTGTATTTGTGTATCATCCAATCTTGTGTCTGGGGTCTAGTGTATCAGCTATACTCTTGTTACTTCACACACAAACGGTTTTACAATCGCCTTGCTAAGTCTAAGTAGAGTGTCTTGTCCTATGATGGGCTCACTGCTACAAGTGGCCGCCACTGCTAAGTACGTCTTTTAGAAGATGCACTATTGAGGCGCTTAGGAGTTTAATGATCCACAGACTGTTTTTAAATCTCTATAATTTACTTCGCCGTCGCGTCTCTCTGTTAGTCGTGGGCGGGCGGAAAAAACAAACGTAAAAATTACCCACTTCCCGTGATCCTATCGAGCTGAAATGTTGCACATGCACTTGTGTCACCTAATAATACACTGTATCAAAATTTCAGATCGATCGAATTTACCGTAATGAAATAAATGCACTTTTAGTTTAACTTTATGTGGCGTCTGGGATAGTTGACCTCCACGTGTTACTGGAGTTCACTTCAGCCATCGTTTGTATCGTATTTAACATAATCTATACTTTTAGTTCTGTCTCATGTATAAGGGATGTGTAAGTCAAAATACTTTGTTTTTACGGGCTATTAAATTACCATACTCACCCCTCCTCCGCACCGATTGCGTCTATTTGTATACTTGGAACATTGACTTAACACAAAGGATCTTAACCTTTTTAACGGTCTAGTCGTTCAGACACAAGATGACGCAAAATCTTGTTCCCATTGGGTTGATGATAATGATAAAACAAAATAGTCCTTTTATGTGTAAATAGGAAATAAGAAGACAGGATATGGGCTTTCTGCCACGGAGATTGGGTACAAGGTATGTATTATGTACGTGGACGGGCCTGAGAAGATACGGAGTTCGATGGATCAAGGGAGACAAATAGAGATACGGATTTGATGGTCCACAAAGACAAGTAAAAGTTGGATAAGTCAAGGGGTGGGGGCATGCTACCTTAAACAACGTGTTTCGTTTTGGCATCTGGTCTGAAGATTGCCATTGTCATCTCTTTGAGGTATACAAAGACTTTGTCGCTTTGAAATTTGACAGTACCCCGAAATAACCTCATCCACTGATTCAACATCTATTATCAACCATAATGGCCGAGTCATCCATTGCCTCTCATAGCAGCAGAGTCATCAAGGCCATTGAACAAATACATTAGTGCTAGTAAACAGGAAGCTCGCACATTCTTTACATTTTTTTGCTGTATTAAAATGACAGATATGTGGCAAATAAAAAATGTTGACACGGGTTTATTGTTGTCGGATGTGCTTTATAGCTGCTTCCATTTATATGCACATATATACAGTAGATACTTGCATATAAAGCTGCCTTAAAATTAGTTAAACTGGCCTGTTTTTGCAAAAAGTTGCATATAAGCCGACAATACAACTGTCTAATTTAATCCATATTTTTTATTCCATAGATTCTTTACTGTAAAGATGTAAAATGCTTATTTTTATGTTACATACCAGTTTGTTTACCTTTAGGAATATCACAAGAACGTGTTCTGCTCTTTCCACATTCATATGATAATATCTGAACCTCCGCTCATAAGTTGTTCACAACTGACGATTAACTAAGTATAGATTTAGAAAATATTACACATTTTGATATGTCCTTGTGTCCGTTTTGTTTTATGCTCTTAAAAGCAGACCCCCTGATTAAGTTATTGTAATTTATAGTTCTAAATTCGGCTTATATGCGAGTATATAGACGGTACGTTTAAAGTTTAATTTTGCCGCGTGAAGGTCATGGCCACTGATTGACATTCCGCTAATATTGACACACATCGACAACTGCGGTGATGATGTGGCGTCCTCAGGTAGGGCGAGGACTAGCAGAGGGCTATAAAGGGAGATTTTATCCTAGAAATAAACCTCGCTTCATGAGTTTGGCTGTCGGGTTTTAATGGCCAGGCCTAGAGGCTGGTTGTTGTGACAAGGTTAAACTAATGTTGGCAGTTCTGTCAGGCTGTCTTGTTGGTAGTTCTGTCAGGCTGTCTTGTTGGTAGTTTTGTCAAGCTGTCTTGTTGGCAGTTCTATCAGGCTGTCTTGTTGGCAGTTCTGTCAGGCTGTCATGTTGGCAGTTCTGTCAGGCTGTCTTGTTGGCAGTTCTGTCAGGCTGTCTTGTTGGCAGTTCTGTCAGGCTGTCTTGTTGGAATTTCTGTCAGGCTGTCTTGTTGGCAGTTCTGTCAGGCTGTCTTGTTGGCAGTTCTGTCAGGCTGTATTGTTGGCAGTTCTGTCAGGCTGTTTTGTTGGCAGTTCTGTCAGACTGTCTTGTTGGCAGTTCTGTCAGGCTGTCTTGTTGGCAGTTCTGAAATTGACCTACTGTTGAAACGGCAGCTATGTTTAATGACAGACTGCCAGGTTAGCTGTTATGCTTGATGACAGACTGCCAGGTTAGCTGTAATGTTTGATGACAGACTGCCAGGTTAGCTGTTATGTTTGATGACAGACTGCCAGGTTAGCCGTTATGTTTGATGACAGACTGCCGTGTCAGCTGTCAAGTTTGATGAGAGACTGCCGTGTCAGCTCACAATCTTCAAACGCTCCAGTTATTCTCACCCCTGCCTCAGAGCGCCCACGTCACCGCCTCCTGGATTGATTAATGCTGTTGTTTGTTTTGATGGCACGGCATGCTCGCTTTCGTCATGGCCGACATACTATAATCAGCCCGCTATTATTGGCAGGTCCGATTAATCTCCCCTGCTCATTTAGCCGGTTTTAGCCGCTTCGCTTACCTTGGCCTTGTGGTCATGATTATTCTGTCCCCCCCCTCCCAACTTTAAGGAGGTCAGGGCCAGTGAAAAGTCTTCAAGTCTCGAATACCGCGTTAAGTTCACTATGGGTTTTACCGGCCTATTAGATTAGCTTTTCGCTGAAATAGATTAGCCAACTATTGTCTTAGTGTGACTCAGAAAACGAATTAGTTGCCACTGAATCAAAAGTGTTATTTTATGATCTGGCAATTGAAGCAAATGTATGAGACTTGTAAGAAAATAATAATTTGATAGCTAATACAAGGTGACCCAATAGAACGGGAAATGGATCTCCAAAATATGGCAAAGACTAATTGACTAATAATAAGACAGTAACACCATTAGTTAAATCATTAAACCTTGAAACACGAGAGGATAGAAGAACAAAGAGTAAATTAGTAATTATACTAAAGGCTGTTAATTCTAATTTAGAAATACAACACAAAGATAACTTAATACAACCCTCAGATAGACATAAAGATAAAAACACCTTTCTTATTCCATATGCAAGAACAAACACATACAAGTTTTCTTTCTTTCCGTCCGGTATTCGGTCGTGGAATGGGTTGCCTGAAGAAACCAGGAAAGCCAACACTTTATCATCATTTAAAACTCTAGTAAGAATACAGGAATAAACACAAACCATAGAAATACGTAGGACGCAATAATCTTCTGTACAGAAGGAGCGTCTGTAACATATAAGATAAGATAAGATAAGATAAGATAAGACTAATTGACCGGAAGTGGATATCCGCAACAAGGCATTGGCTGATTGACCGGAAATGGCTTGACTTGAAGAAGGAAGAGCTTGTTTGAGTTTGTTTTCAATCATGCTAACCAGGTGCTTGACGGACGTCACTAGCAATTTTAAACTAATTCCTTAACGATCCGCGTCTTTGTCTTTAAACGTACCACAAGCCTACGTTCAAAATTAAAAAAAAACAAACAACTCAGCCACCCCACGTCTTTAAACACACCGTCACCCCACGTCTTTAAACACACCGCCACCCCACGACTTTAAACACACCGCCACCCCACGACTTTAAGCACACCGCCACCCCAACGACTATAAACACACTGCCACCTTACGACTTAAAACACACCGCCATCCCACGTCTTTAAACACACCGCCACCCCACGACTTTAAACACACCGCCACCCCACGTCTTTAAACACACCGCCATCCCACGTCTTTAAACACACCGCCATCCCACGTCTTTAAACACACCGCCATCCCACGTCTTTAAACACACCGCCACCCCACGACTTTAA
>MUZC01000060.1:397422-413618 GCA_002072015.1 Radix auricularia
CTGGTTGTTTGTTGGAACAGTAGGCAATAAACAGAGAGTAGACTAATAGTTTGGTAGAACATTAGGCAATAAACAGAGAGTAGACTGGTAGTTTGGTAGAACATTAGGCAATAAACAGAGAGTAGACTGGTAGTTTGGTAGAACATTAGGCAATAAACATAGAGTAGACTGGTAGTTTGTTGGAACATTAGGCAATAAACAGAGAGTAGATTGGTTGTTTGTTGGAACAGTAGGCAATAAACAGAGAGTAGACTGGTTGTTTGTTGGAACATTAGGCAATAAACAGAGAGTAGACTGGTAGTTTGTTGGAACATTAGGCTATAAACAGAGAGTTGACTGGTAGTTTGTTGGAACAGTAGGCAATAAACAGAGAGTAGACTGGTTGTTTGTTGGAACATTAGGCAATAAACAGAGAGTAGACTGGTTGTTTGTTGGAACAGTAGACAATAAACAGAGAGTAGACTGGTTGTTTGTTGGAACATTAGGCAATAAACAGAGAGTAGACTGGTAGTTTGTTGGAACATTAGGCAATAAACAGAGAGTAGACTGGTAGTTTGTTGGAACAGTAGGCAATAAACAGAGAGTAGACTGGTAGTTTGGTAGAACATTAGGCAATAAATAGAGTAGACTGGTAGTTTGTTGGAACATTAGGCAATAAACAGAGAGTAGACTGGTTGTTTGGTAGAACAGTAGGCAATAAACAGAGAGTAGACTGGTTGTTTGGTAGAACATTAGGCAATAAACAGAGAGTAGACTGGTAGTTTGGTAGAACATTAGGCAATAAACAGAGAGTAGACTGGTAGTTTGTTGGAACAGTAGGCAAAAACAGAGAGTAGACTGGTTGTTTGTTGGAACAGTAGGCAATAAACAGAGAGTAGACTGGTTGTTTGTTGGAACAGTAGGCAATAAACAGAGAGTAGGCTGGTTGTTAGTTGGAACAGTAGGCAATAAACAGAGAGTAGACTGGTTGTTTGTTGGAACATTAGCAATAAACAGAGAGTAGACTGGTTGTTTGTTGGAACAGTAGGCAATAAAGAGAGAGTAGATAATATTAATAAATATCAATTAATTTAATGGTATGTTGGAATATTGGACAAAAATATCGATTATGCTGATGGTTTACGGGAACAGAGAAGTATATATATTCATTTTAAACTGGTTATAATCTCTTTATGACACACTTTCAATGAGTATCAAATGTCTCACGGACTTATGATTGGGGATTTTAAGTATCCGTCTTGACTTCAAGAGTTAAGTAGTTTCTTTGTCTGAAGATTTGTCAAAGGAAATCTGCAATATCCGAAGTTGGCGCTCGACTTTCAGGTTGCCTCATTGATTGTAGTAGTGGCAAGACACTCAAAGTCTACGAAGACACAAGATAAACAACATATTCAGTCAAGACACACAGTAAGTGAAGACACAATTCTGTCAGGACACATGGGGCAAGTGAGGACACACATTCCGTCAAGACACCATGGACACCGCATATGGCAAACACACATTCTGTCATGACACAGCGCATGTAACGACACACATATTCTTTTTCAGGACACACAGAATAGGTCAAGAAACACATTTTGTTAAGACACCGCGTATGTCAAAACCCCACAGTATCTCACGACACACATATGTCAAGACACGTAGAGTATGTGAAGACACGCCAAAGTTAATGATGCTCGAGTCTCGTCTCGTCTGTTCCCGTTTTCAAGAGACCCCCACTCCCTCCCTAACCACACCAAATTCTTTGCGACTCCATTTTTTGAAGACAATGCAGCGAGCTCGAGGGTGGGCAGAAGTATTGAATCTTGGGAGGGAGAAAAGCTCTGATAAATGAAGGCTTGCATCGATCTCACGAGGTCCGTGGCTTTGATTGTCTGCCGATTGATCTGCGTGGCTTCGTGTGTCTGCGAGGCGCATGCTTTATGTGTGTCTTCGTGTGTGTGTGTGTCTTCGTTTATGATTGTCTGCGAGGCGCATGCTTTATGTGTGTCTTCGTGTGTGTGTCTTCGTGTGTGTGTCTTCGAGGCGCATGCGTTATTTGTGTCTTTGTGTGTGAGTGTCTGCGAGGCGCATGCTTTATGTGTGTCTTCGTGTGTGATTGTCTGCGAGGCGCATACTTTATATGTGTCTTCGTGTGTGTGTCTGAGAGGCGCATGCTTTATGTGTATCTTCGTGTGTGAGTGTCTGCGAAGCGCATGCTTTATATGTGTCTTCGTGTGTGTGGGTCTGAGAGACGCATGCTTTATGTGTGTCTTCGTGTGTGTGTCTTCGAGGCGCATGCGTTATTTGTGTCTTTGTGTGTGAGTGTCTGCGAGGCGCATGCTTTATGTGTGTCTTCGTGTGTGATTGTCTGCGAGGCGCATACTTTATATGTGTCTTCGTGTGTGTGTCTGAGAGGCGCATGCTTTATGTGTGTCTTCGTGTGTGAGTGTCTGCGAAGCGCATGCTTTATATGTGTCTTCGTGTGTGTGGGTCTGAGAGACGCATGCTTTATGTGTGTCTTCGTGTGTGTCAAAGACGCCTCCGTTGGCTTGGACACGTCAAGAGAATGCAAACTGGTCCATACCCAAAGATGTGCTATACAGCGAGCTGGCGACAGGGAAAAGGTCGGTTGGTCGGCCATGTCTGACATATGCAGGAGAGACATGAAAGTAGCCAACATTGTCACACAAAACTGGGAAAACCTGGCTGAGGATAGGACCACGTGGTGAACTATAGTGAAAGAAGGATCACTAAGAGCAGAGGAGCAAACTAGGGAAGAAGCAGTTGGAAAAAGAGCGAGGTGCAAGGCCAGGCAACACTGCCCCACTACGCTTCATTCGTGTGTGTAACATGCAGAAGAGATGCACTCAAAGATTGGTCTCATCAGCCACACCAAGGCTGCAAATGTTAAAGGTAAATCTATCGTCTTTCGTAGACGGACAGATGTCATACAATACAATTTTATGGGCAGCTTCTCACTGATCTGATTCCTGTTGTGGATTTTAATTAGTTTCTTTTCTCTTCTCTTTTGTTCCCATTCTCCTACTTGTCCCTTAAAAGACTTTGCTCGCCTTGTACTTCTACCCAGTCAAACACTGTAACATCAATGACGGAATGCCCTAAAGTACAAACATCCCAGTAATCTCCCTTAACACAACAGTTTATTTTCGTACATATCAGCTATTTTTAAAAGAGCTTGTCGAAAACAAACTTGAACTGCGTGGTGTTGAGGTTGATCAAGGGTCAAGGCTATTGGTAATTAAAACCGCTTCTTTCACAAAACGTTTTTCATTGCCCTTTATTTAAGGGATATTTACATACAGAGTCATCCTCAACTATATTTATTTATATTAGGCGTGTACTGGAGTTCGGCTCCGGAAAATTGGGAATCCATTAGGAATCCGGTCTTTTTTACAAATCTGGCTTCGAATTTCATAAATTTGAATCCGGTACAGCTAATTTATATGTTGTTGTTTTTTTTTTAGCACCCATCAACTACAGTTTACCATAATTTTATTATTTTTATTAATTTATTTTCCTTATTGAAAAAACAAACAATTTTACTTCATATAATTTGTGCATTTCTATTCCTTAATTTAACATTTTATTAAATGTCATTTCTTTCTCTCCCTTGAAGATTCGTATTTGTAAAATATTCTTTAATAATTCATTCACTCTTAACATTCGTGACGTTGTCTGCCAACAAAATATTTCACACAATTTTAACTGATACATTTCGTACGAACACAGGTTTTCACACACGACTTAAGGCTTTCGCTTTCCTTCTATTGACAGAGAATTGTTACTTTTGGTAGACGTTTTCTATTGACCCATTAACACTATTACTAGTTTTTACTTTTTTTTAATTCGAAGATTTTTTTATATCTTTGTGTATAAATATAATAACATCCTATTGGTTGAAACCAGTGCTGCCAGCGCTAGGTTTTTCATCCTAGACCTAGTTTTTTTCTTCCGACCCTGTCTAGGTTTCTAGGCTTTTTATTTTAAAAAAATAGCCAAGTACAAATATAATTTAAATATGTGCCTAAATAAATTAGATTATTCAAAAATAAAATTAAGCAACGGTTTTTTAAAGATGCACTGTCATGTGACGTTATGATATCTTTTGCTCTATCTGACTAAATTCGAAAGGTGGCGCTTCTGTCTTGCCATCTGTCTAAAGAAATCTGGTGCACGATAAAACAGTTTGAATGAGCTAAACTATTCAACACTAGCCGACCCGCGTCGCAGCATACGTCGCTAATGATTTAGCGACGGGTGAAGACTTCCCGAAAAACACAGTTGTCCAAATGGGGTGGGTTTGGGCAAAAGACTGTGAGTGAATGAAAAGAAGGAACTCTAGAGAGAGCAACATACAATTGTCCATGACTGAAAACAGGTTTTCGAAGATATAGAAATATCTTTTTGAACGTTTGGCCCTGTTAGCAAACCAAACCATCCGGAATCGAAGAGAACAATGTGGCTCAGACGACTGTAGGAGATACCAAAGCGACTGAGAACACAGGAGCGATGAGGTACACACTGCTGCGGGTACACACAGTTGCACATGCCTGGAGAGCTAGGGAGGGCGCCTAAAGTATTCATTTTATGAAAGTAATTGTTGAGGAGAGTGTGTGACTACTTTTCTGTCAGTGAGCACAACGGATAGCACGAAGTTATTATGCCAATGTCTAGAAACACAGCTTACAGCCGTGTTGCGAAGTCATGTTCGAAAGGAAAGTGGGAAATGAACGGATACAAACACAAAAATTTTAAAAAAATTAAAAAAGTAATATCTTAGCTGGGGCTTGAACCTACGACCTTCAGCGTGTTAGGTGAATGTAATAACCACTACACTACGAAATACATGCTATTCTGTTGTACATAAGTGATGAATAAATGCAGATGTGAGTATACTTTAGAAAATACTTCTGTAGAACACACTAATATCTTAGGGCCCGTTCTTAAAAAATGACGACCCGCATCTAAAGGAGAGCGAGTGGGGGGGGGGGGGTCACACTTTTGTGAGATGTGTGACGAGGGGAAGGGGTGTTTAAGAACTTTGACGTCATATAAAAAAACGCGAAAATTTAAATGAAACTTAAATATTTCATTGCTTACAATTAATTTAATGACATTGTAAATGGCTTCGTGTTGTAACGAGTAACGATAATAGACTGCAGCTTCATGCAAAATACACAAATTAAATAAAAAAAAAGATTTGATACATGCTCATTTTCAAATAAGAAATGTGTCTTTCTCTCTCTCTCTCTCTTTTGTGGGGGTGGGGTGAGGTGGGGTAAGCTTTGTGACGTCATGTTTATTTTTAGCGTATCTAGGTTTTTTTTCTTTCTTTCGGATCTTGTTTTTTTTTTTATTTTGGGCGTTTAGGCAAGGTTTTTCCCAAAATTGTCACTGGCAGCACTGCATGAAACTAACATCTGACCACCGACGGCCAATAAGTCTCTGTCATCAGAGAGCAAGCGTTTCATGTTTTCAACTTAAGCTCATCATCAACAATACTATATGTCCATTGAGGCACATATTATACAACAACGGGACATGACTATTGACACTTCTCTCTTCATGTACACAGGTTATGTCACTCGGAGGCGCCATTAGAAGATTGCGGGGGGGGTGTGGGGTGGACCACACTTGGTGACACTATCACAAGGAGTGACAACAAAATGTAAAACCCTGTATTTTCACGTTATTTGGCACTGACGGAATCGGAGGTGGTCTGTTGGGTAAGTCGCAAGAGGGTGACACCATGAGCCACCAAACTGGGTGACACCACGAGCCACCGAACTGGGTGACACCATGAGCCACTGAACTGGGTGACACCATGAGCCACTGAACTGGGTGACACCATGAGCCACTGAACTGGGTGACACCACGACCACCGAACTGGGTGACACCATGAGCCACTGAACTGGGTGACACCATGAGCCACTGAACTGGGTGACACCACGAGCCACCGAACTGGGTGACACCACGAGCCACTGAACTGGGTGACACCACGAGCCACCAAACTGGGTGACACCATGAGCCACCGAACTGGGTGACACCAACCCCACTGACACCTCTGATGTCACTATCGACATCTCAGCTATGGCTAGTGCCGTCTCAACCTTGACGTTGGTAATCTCACTATTGAAACGTTTTATGTAGGGCCGAACCGATACTCATTTCGGCTACTGGGTATCTGCCGATTTTCGTATACTCGGAAATACTCTGCCATCGGCCGCGTAATTGATGCCGAGTGTTGCGTAATTGCTCCAATAGCAAAGATCCACGCAGAATCGCTTGTCTAACATATTTCATTTCGTATGGAATAACAAAATGTACCGTGTGCAGGCTTGTCATTGGCAACCATTCATCCCTCAACCTAATTTTGACTCCAAGTCAAAAGTTTTGAGTCCAAGTTTTAAAGGGAGTTCCTAATTGTATTTTTATCTTTTTATAGAGGAGAGTTCGCTTTGTCATTAGTCATATGTAGGTCGTGATCTGGAACTTGTAAACAATCAGAAACTTCTTTTAAATAGAAATTTTACTGTTTATGCAAAGTGAAATGAGTTATTAATAAAGTATATTTTAAAAACAAAGTAAAGGAATAATTTTATTTACATCCTTGATTGATCCTGATAATAAAATCATTGAAACGAGAGAAAAAATGTGTAACTCCAACATCTCACTTTTAATGCCATGTTTTATCTTACTACTGACACCTGTATGCTATCAAAACTTTTTTAAAACTTGGTTTACACCCTTATTGACACACATTGACAACCTCATATTTCTAATCGAACGCTAATCTGGCCGTGTTATGCCTGGAACATTCTGTACGCACACAATGCCAGTCCTGATTTAAGCCTGATATCGATCGCCTTCCAGTGGAGGCCGTCATAACATTCCAGCAGGCATGCAATCTTTTATGTTGTTGTTAGTTAGAACCTAGACTGGCCGGCGGCTGGTCAGAGCTCAGAAGATAATACTGAGTTGACTTGATACAGGGGGGATAGAGTTGACTTGATACATGGGGATAGAGTTGACTTGATACATGGGGATAGAGTTGACTTGATACATGGGGATAGAGTTGACATGGGGATAGAGTTGACTTGATACATGGGGATAGAGTTGACTTGATACATGGGGATAGAGTTGACTGATACATGGGGATAGAGTTGACTTTATACATGGGGATAGAGTTGACTTGATACATGGGGATAGAGTTGACTGATACATGGGGATAGAGTTGACTGATGCATGGGGATAGAGTTGACTTGATACATGGGGATAGAGTTGACTGATACATGGGGCTAGAGTTGACTTCATACATGGGGATAGAGTTGACTTGATACATGGGGATAGAGTTGACTGATACATGGGGATAGAGTTGACTGATGCATGGGGATAGACTCGATATTTGGAACAAAATATTAGAATATGAGATAAACATGAAACATGGAGTCAACTGGATGTTAAACGGTTCACTTTTGGTCTGGGTATTAAACGGTTTACTTTTGGTCTGGGTGTTAAACGGTTTACTTTTGGTCTGGGTGTTAAACGGTTTACTTTTGGTCTGGGTGTTAAACGGTAATCTTTTGATCTGGATGTTAAACGGTTCACTTTTGGTCTGGGTATTAAACTGTTTACTTTAGGTCTGGGTGTTCAACTGTTCACTTTAGGTCTGGGTGTTAAACGGTTCACTTTTGGTCTGGGTGTTAAACGGTTCACTTTGGATTGGGTGTTAAACGGTTAACTTTTGGTATAACTTTTAACTTTTTTCTCTGTATAAATAAATCCGTTTAACGTCGATTTCTCACTACTCTGGTACTTCTTTGTGCTTTTAACTGCAGACAATGGTGTTGCCCCTATGCGATTACATAAATTGTGTACTGATACTGCGAGCTACATAAATAGTGTACTAATACTGCGAGCTACATAAATTGTGTACTAATACTGCGAGCTACATAAATTGTGTACTAATACTGCGAGCTACATAAATTGTGTACTGAACTACGAGCTACATATATTGTGTATGGGTATTGTGAACTTCAGAAATTGTGAGCTGTAGAAATGTTCAGGCGATCTCGATGGATAGCTATTTGTTCATTTGTGTATACTGTATGTGATATCAGATTCAGAGAACTTGTTTAAAAAAAACCCAAGTCCAGACTTTTATTTGTAGTTTATACCATTTCTACTCCTTCAGGAAAAAGAAAGATCCGTCGCTACAACCGCAATGCTGCCTACGAGCAGGAGCTGCACAGGGAGGCCAACAGACGGGCAGTGGTCAGAGCCAAACGTCAGGTAGGACAGTGGACAGTGGTGTCTTCAGTGGTTCTAAGTATTCTGTGGTGTTGTCTGTGTCTACGTCGACCGTCTGTCTGACCTGTGGACAGTGCAACTTCAGTGGTTCTAAGTATTCTGTGGTGTTGTCTGATGTGTCTACGTCGACCGTCTGTCTGACCTGTGGACAGTGCCATCAGTCTTCCCTCTAATCCTCGTTGGACCGTGTGTAAAGTAGAATGATAGCTTTCAAAATTTGCAGCGTGGTAATTCTGAACTGCTGCGCGGTGTCCGTCAGATATCTGTGCGACTGCACAGCCGCGCAGCTTGAAGGGAACATTGACTGCCAGTGCTGTTGTATTGTGTCAATACTCATACTGCGAGTTGGTCTGTTTATTTTGTCTTGTTGCTATGTGTTCATGTTTGTGGGTGTTTTAAACTGGGTTTTTGGATGAATCACAGTAAGATTGATTAGTTTCTTTGATTCCTTAAAGAGTCCACAATATATGTTTGGTTAACCCACTTTGTATGTTTGGTTAACCCACTTTGTATGTTTGGTTAACCCACTTTGTATGTTTGGTTAACCCACTTTATTTTGTTAAACCACTTTGTATGTTTGGTTAACCCACTTTGTATGTTTTGTTAACCCACTTTGTATGTTTGGTTAACCCACTTTGTGTTTTGTTAACCCATTGTGTATGTTATGTTAACCCACAATGTATGTTCCATTAATCCACCATCTATGTTTTGATAACCCATTTTGTATGTTCTGTTAAACCACCATGTATGTTTGGTTAAACCCACAACGTATGTTCCCTTAAACCACCTTGTATGTGTCATTAACCCACAAGGTATGTTCCGTTAAACCACCATGTATGTTTTGTTAACCCACTTTGTATGTTCCGTTAAACCACCATGTATGTTTTGTTAACCCACTTTGTATGTTGTGATAACCCACCATGTATGTTGCGTTAACCCACCATGTATGTTGCGTTAACCCACAACGTATGTTGCGTTAACCCACTTTGTATGTTGTGTTAACCCACAACGTATGTTGTATCACTCCAGGCCAGCAGTAAAGCAAGAGAGCGTCTCCAGCAGCAGAGAGATCTCTCACAAGATGGCGACAATGACGAAGCCATCTTGGATGAATCATGGGAAATCCCAGAGACCAAGACCAACAGCACGGTCAAGAGAACCAGTCAAGGCGTCAAGACCCCGGGCAGCAAAGGAAGCTCCAAAAACTCATCCGTCACGTCTTCAGGCGGCAAAAGTCATCTTCTGTCAAGGGTCACCGGACCGTCCACCTCAGGGGGTCAGCACAAGGAAGATTATGAGTCAGACGTGGAGAATGTTCCGGAGGATTTGGTGGCGGAAATGGCTTCCGATGATGTCAAGAAGAAGAGAGCCAAGGGAGCCAAGCTGAGAGCCAAGCAAGGAGCAGACGAGGAGGATGGTCAAGATGGACAAGAGGTACAGAGCCGGGGGAAAAAGAAAGTGTGTGATTTTGGTCCTCTAGTAGATGTCTTGTTTTGGGGACTCACTTTTTAAATTGAAACAGATATAAAGTTACTTTTTATATTGAAACAGATATAAAGTTACTTTGCATATTGAAACAGATATAAAGTTACTTTTTAAATTGAAACAGATATAAAGTTACTTTTTAAATTGAAACAGATATAAAGTTACTTTGTATATTAAAACAGAAATGTTCTGGATATCTAAAGGATTGTGAGTATCCGTAACAAACATATAGTGTTTTGATAAAGATAAGGCAATGTGCACTCACAATCATCTCTAGTATTTTGATATAAAGAAGGTAATGTTTACTCCCTATATAGTTATTAAAAAAATATAAATAGGGTGTGTTATCCTGTCACACATGGTGTTTTTTGGATATACAGAGGGATAATGTGTTATCCCAATAAACATTTGGTTGTTTTTGATATAAAGAAAGTTGTTTAAATGGCTGAGCTCCTAATTATGGTTATTCAGTGGTAATGATGTGGGGACTTAGATCTATTGTTGACTTTTCTTTGAGTCTGTTGACGTCAATTCTCCAAATCTATTGTTGACTTTCTTTGAGTCTGCTGATGTTAATTCTCCAATTCTATTGTAGACCTTTTTGTGGGTCTGTTGATGTTAATTCTCCAATTCTATTGTAGACCTTTTTGTGGGTCTGTTGATGTTAATTCTCCAAATCTATTGTGAACTTTTCTGTGAGTCTGTTGATGTTAATTCTCCAATTCTATTGTGGACCTCTCTGTGGGTCTGTTGATGTTAATTATCCAAATCTATTGTTGACTTTTCTTTGAGTCTGTTGATGTTAATTCTCCAAATCTATTGTGGACCTCTCTGTGGGTCTGCTGATGTTAATTATCCAAATCTATTGTTGACTTTTCTTTGAGTCTGTTGATGCTAATTCTCCAAATCTATTGTGGGTCTGTTGACACCAATTCTCAAAATCTTTTGTGGACCTCTCTGTGGGTTTGTTGATGTTAATTCTCCAATCTCCCATGTCATCAGCCTTGTCACTAGAGATTGACTGATGAAGATTGCATCATGAATCCCCAGCCTTACATGATTTGACCCCATTCTTCCAGCAATCACTCCCATAGCGCCCCCCCCCCCGTGTCCTACTTTTTAACCTGTATCTCATGTTTTGACCACACCTGTCCTCAGGTCGATGACCTCGAGGGTGACCAGTTGGACGTCATCAGCAGTATCCCCATTGAAAACGTGCCTGTCCCAGCTGACATTAAGAAACTAACCATCAACAAAAACTCTGGGGAAACTCTGCTGCACAGAGCTGCCAGGATCGGCCATGAGGTAAGTGTGGCTCAAGGTTGGCTCATGGGGTGGCTCATTTGGTGGCTCATGGGGTGGCTCATGTGGTGGCTCATGTGATTGCTCATGTTTGGACAAGAATGGTGTGATGTTAAATGGCTCATGTTGTGGCTCAAGTGGTAGCTCATGTTTGGACAAGTTTGGTGCGCTGTTTGATGGCTCATGTGCTTAGTACATTTGAACAGGTGGGGCGTGTTGTTTGATGGCTCATGTGCTCAGTGCATTAAGACAGGGTGTGTTGTTTGATGGCTCCAGTTTGGACACATAAAGTGGATTGTATGACGGACCATGTGAACAGAGGGACAGCTTAAGAAACAAGAGACCACTACAGATGAGACCTTTATGAATGAGAGTTACTGGGGGGTATCGATTGAGTAAGGTTGTTTTACACCCAGGGATTCAATTCGTTGTGTGAGAGTGTAATCTGAATTACTACATGAGAGAAAAATGGTCAGACAAGACAATGTGGTTTCCCCCAAGTGTTTTTTGTGGCCTGCATTTTAAAGCCAGCAGTTTATAACTAACGGTTCTCTCCCATCTTCCCATAAGATGGTCTAAGAAAGGGAGGTAAGAATAAAGCCTCAAGAGTGAATTATGACATAAGCACCATTTTTAGACATGGCCTAATTCTACTGGCGGCTTGAGTTGCTGGTTTTTACCCGTCCAGTCTCTCTCTCCCCACCCCATCTCCTTATGAAAGACTTTCTGGGGCTTGTTGGACAGGGGTTGCTGTGACCACTTGTACAGGTTGTTAGTGGTTGCTGTGACCACTTGTACAGGTTGTTAGTGGTTGCTGTGACCACTTGTACAGGTTGTTGGACAGTGGTTGATGTGACCACTTGTACAGGTTGTTAGTGGTTGATGTGACCACTTGTACAGGTTGTAGGACAGAGGTTGATGTGACCACTCGTACAGGTTGTTGGACAGTGTGTGGTGTGAGTTAGTTGTCTATAAAGGTCTGGTTTGTGGTGTAGTGGTCTGTAAAGGTCTGGTGTGTGCTGTGAGTGAGTGGTCTATAAAGGTCTGGTGTGTGGTGTGAGTGAGTTGTCTATAAAGGTCTGGTGTGTGGTGTGAGTGGTCTGTAAAGGTCTGGTGTGTGGTGTGAGTGAGTGGTCTATAAAGGTGTGGTGTGAGTGGTCTGTAAAGGTCTGGTGTGTGGTGTGAGTGAGTGGTCTATAAAGGTCTGGTGTATGGTGTAGTGGTCTGTAAAGGTCTGGTGTGTGCTGTGAGTGAGTGGTCTATAAAGGTCTGGTGTGTGATGCCATTGTGTAGATGAGTGGTTGAAGGTTGTGTTAAAAAATGTATACATACATCTTTATTGTAAAATAGTTAAAGGTATCAGAGCTTGATGTAAATAAAGAAAGGTATTGAACTTTGTTTTAAATAAGGGAAGATCATGGGGTGTGTCTGTATTATAAGGGAGGGAGCTGGGGACTAATTTAGATAACTGAATGTATTGGGGTGTTTTTCAAAAAGTTATGATTCATTAGGCTTAGAAAATAGTTTTTTGTGAAGTCACAGTACAGACCTGACTTTATTGTCCCACAGGAGATCACCTTGTACTGCCTAAAAACTAAGACCGTCCACGTGAATGCCAGGGACAACGCTGGGTACACGCCCCTGCATGAGAGTTGTGTCCGAGGCTGTGTGGCGGTGGCCAGACACCTCATCTACTACGGGGCTGACGTCAACTGTTGTTCACAGGATGGGATCAGGTAAAACATCCAAAAAAGAACAATTGATCGTATGTTTTAAATAATCTCTTGGTTATAAAAAAAATAAAATTGATTTATTAAAAATTTTTTTGTTGAGTAGTGGGGGTTCGGTGATGTGTCCAATTTTTAGCTCAGAATTTATATACGGTTGACCTGTGAGACTATACTATTTATGCTTGCTTCTAACAGACCAATCCACGATGCCATAGAGAATGACCACCTGGAGGTTGTCCGACTGTTGCTGGTCCACGGGGCGGACCCTCTGATTGCCACCTACGCCGGTAGGACACCTGTCCGCATTGCCAAGTCACAGCTCATGCTGCAAACTTTACAAGGTAAAGCAGTCTGTTCATACTTTTCTGTTTAAAGTCTGTATCAAGAGAATTGTCTGTTTAAAGTCTGTGTCATGGGGATGGTCTGTTTAATGTGTGTATCATGGGGATAGTCTGTTTAATGTCTATTTAAAGTCTGTATCATGGGGATGGTCTGTTTAATGTCTATTTAAAGTCTGTATCATGGGGATGGTCTGTTTAATGTCTGTTTAAAGTCTGTATCAAGAGAATTGTCTGTTTAAAGTCTGTGTCATGGGGATTGTCTGTTTAAAGTCTGTGTCATGGGGATTGTCTGTTTAAAGTCTGTGTCATGGGGATTGTCTGTTTAATGTGTGTATCATGGGGATTGTCTGTTTAATGTCTATTTAAAGTCTGTATCATGGGGATGGTCTGTTTAATGTCTGTATCATGGGGATGGTCTGTTTAATGTCTATTTAAAGTCTGTATCATGGGGATGGTCTGTTTAATGTCTGTATCATGGGGATGGTCTGTTTAATGTCTGTATCATGGGGATGGTCTGTTTAATGTCTATTTAAAGTATGTATCATGGGGATGGTCTGTTTAATGTCTGTTTAAAGTCTGTATCATTGATATAACTTATCAAAATAGTGATAGCATCATATATTGATTGCCATGTTGCCTCTTTCATTCTGTTATCAAATACTCAGAAATAATAATAGTGAGAAAATCTAGATATCAAGTTTGTGAGTATCAATTCTTTTAAAATACTAATTTTCCAAAACTAGCAATGTTCCCGTTAAGGTATGTTATGCTGGGCAGTCATCAGGCTCAGCAGGTAAGAATTACTGCGCAGCAAATTTTGTAAAATATTGCACACAAAGTGGATGCTGTGCAACTTTGTACACAAGTTTTTTTGAGTTTGCACAAAGAACCGACAAACCTTAGAGGGAACATTGATTCTTGTTTTGATTGTCTTCTAACCACCTGTTTTTTCAAGGGTAAGTGAAGTCCAAAGCAGGTCATCCCAAAATAAGTGAAATATTTGTGTCACAAGAAACCACCTAGAATACGGAAAAAGTTTGTGTCACCAATATAAAGAAGAACATTTTGGGTACCCCATTGAAAGGAACCACTGTTGGGGTCCACCATTAATTTGAATGAAACTTGTTTGCGGCCAAGAACCAACCCTATTAAATCTGCTGAATCTTGACACCGTTGGTCACCCTCTCTTCCACAGGTTACATCAGTGACTTGAACGGTTGGATGGAGGATGAGGATGATGATGATGATGACCATCAACAGCTGGAAGAGATCCACCTGCCATGGAGATTCAGCTCCTCGCTGAATTGTTTGTGTAAGGAAAAAATAGTCGGCCATTGAACTCTTAAATATATTTATCGTATCTTATCTGTTACAGATGCTTTTCTATACAGAAGATTATTGCATCCTACACTTATCCATTGCTTATGACTCGTCCTGCATTTTTATAAGAGTTTTAAATATTGATAGAGTGTTAGAGTTTTCTTGATTTCATCAGGCAACCCATTCAACGTCTGAATACCCGATGGGAAGAACGAGAATTCGTATGTGTTTGTTCTTGCATACGGAAATAAAAAAAAGTCTTTTTATACCTTCGTCTATCTGAAGGTTGTATTAGATTATCTTTGTCTTGTATTTCCAAGTTAGACTTAATTGCCTTTTGTATTGTTACTACCATGCTCTTTGTTCATTTTGTCCTGTTGTGTTTCAAGGTTTGATGATTTTCTTTGTCAGTTTTGAATATTCTCCAGTAATGAATCTGGAGACTCTTTTTTGAATTAGTTCTAGTTTATTTGGTGGCTCTTTTTTAAATTAGTTCTAGTTTATTTGGTGGCTCTTCTTTGCATTAGTTCTAGTTTATTTGGTGGCTTTTAAAAAAAAAATTAGTTCTAGTTTATTTGGTGGCTCTTTTTTAAAATTTATTCTAGTTTACTAGGGTATCACCCGTCATAAATGACGGAAGTTTTAAAAGTCAATATATTTCAGCTTCAATCTCTTAATTTTGAACAAATATTCATCAGAAAAAAATCAATATATATAATATAAAAATTAATATATGTATGTATGTTTGTCCTTCATAGCTCACTAAACCATTCACCCGATCACGATTAAAATGTAGTAGCTTCCGGGATAGTTTGTGTGAAAAAACCTTTTGAAAATTGACACTCATGGGGGGCCAAAACACTTAATGTTTTTTTTTTCTTATATGAGCTATATTCAAATTAGTTTGGAAAAGGAACGGATCTTGACCAAACTTAGTACATATATATTTTATAACCCATATTAAAATACCATACTGCGTTCAACCCCTAATGTCCATTATTTTTGGGCGGAAGTTTCAAAAATAAATATATTTCAGATTCAATCTCTTTATTTTGAACAATGATCATCAGAAAAAAAAATGAATATACATAATATAAAAATTAATGTATGTATGTATGACAAATATATCCTATATTGTACAGATTAAAAATGAAAAGAGTTTCCAACTTTACATTTTTTAAATATGAGCAATATAAAAATAATTTTATGCGTTAGCTACTGTGCATATGAAGGGATCTTAACGAAAATTTGTATACACAAACCCAATAGCCCATGTTAAAATGCTAAAGGTGCACTGAAAACCAACAAAAAATGTAACTACATGTACTTATAAATATGAATAACAAAGAACTGTTTATTTGGCATGAATCCTTTGAAGTAAAACTTATCACAGGATAAAAGAAAATATTAAAGTATCAACAGTTAATCGAATATACAATTCAATGTACACGTTTTAAGAATCTAAATTAACGCTTTCATTATTTCAGCTCAGCATCCTTTCCAGTTATGTGGGCTATTAAAATTAGGGCTGCAGAAATTAATGATAAATCGGTACAAATTTTTAGTAAAATTTAAAATAAGTAGTTTTTATAAGGAAAATAATATTAAAAAATAATAATTTATTTTACTTAATAATAATGAAATTTAAATTTATTGACATTAAATTGAACTACTTATATTTAAATATATCTCTTAAAAATACTGC
>MUZC01000060.1:421376-440661 GCA_002072015.1 Radix auricularia
GTTCGACATTGCGACTATAAAAAGTCTAGCCTTTAGCAGTTGTTTCTTTCTTCTATTCATGGGTGCCATCCTTTCCTGAATATTTTACAAAGAAAAAAAGTTTTATGTATCAGACTTTTTAAAGAAAATTACAATGATTAATTATAAATTAGATACCAGATACTGATACCATTATTCATTATTATAGTTAGAGATTAGTTACCATGTTACTTGTTTGGGGAGAAAAAGAAAATAGGGACATTATCTTTATAGATTTCTTTAACATAACAATTAAAAAAGACAATAAATTTATTGTATTTATTGGTGTAAACCATTTTGTTAGTCGATAATATCATTATTCATTACATTTACATTATTGAAGTCTAATTGTTGTCATTGACTCATTCAAACTCATTGACAACGAACTTTTTTAAAAATAATATTATATCGTGACCAATTAGCCACGTGTAAGAATGAATATAAACAAAATGAAACGGGATCTTTATTTCTATTTAATTGTAAAATTATTTATTTATTTTTTTCATTAGTAGGCCTACAAAAGTATTTCTTTTAGATCGTTAGCCAGTCACAGTAAAAAACACGTGTAGCTTACGAAAAAAATCACTATGACTATGATTATAAAGTACTAATACTAGTGTGAGAATAAACCTAGCACAAAATTATTTATCCACCAAATTTAGCATTAGATATTTTAAAACTTTACAACGTTTAAGTAAACTTACCTTTTACAAGCAATAAAATCCGTTCAAATAGATCAAATTAATTTTTAAAATGCGTTTTTGAAGGCTTCGAACGATAATAGGTTGCGGTAACGGTAACAAACAATCCGTGATGAACAGGGTAGAAGAATGCTGCATTGTGGGATATAATTTTTCAATCTAGGTCACCCCAATAACAAGCCGACCAATGAAAGTTACGGATATATATAATATTTAAATATCAACCAATAGGAAAGCATGTGTGAAAGAAAAATTAACCCGGGCTGAAGGAACAAAGAATTCCTTGAAGGGTTATTTCTGGGCTTTGTAATGGGCGATACCATTTCAAAGTCAGGAGGATAAGCTTTCGAACCATACCAAACATCGTATAGGTTGCTCTATAATAATAATGTCAATGAACAGGCGCCCGTTCGTTATTTTTCCTCATGATTTTTCGCCCCAATGTCTATTTTCTATTCTTACTATACTACTTTCAAATACATTTTAACACCTATTCTAACATACTGAATGCCATGTATCTATTAACATGGCTTTTAACACATATTCAAAGACTGAATGCCAGGGAATCTTGAACAGTAAACAGCAGTATTGTAGATGAGAGGAAAAATGTCTGTCTTTTAATTTTGGCTTTATATAATTTTGTTTGGGGTGTTGAAGTTATGAAAATAAATTCAAATGTTTTTTAAAAATCTTTCCTTCCAGAACCCCTCAGCCATTCTGTCTACTGGACGAGGTCCTGTTCCGCCTATCTCTGCCCAAAGACCAGCTGACCACTCTCTTCCTGTGGAAACCGACATCGGTGACCTTATCCAGTGAGCGCGTGCGAGAAGTGGCCTCGTGCTGCTGCAGCAACGTCAGTATTCGTCTTCCTCAGTCAGGGAAGGTCACTCTGCTTCCTCTGTCCACCCTCAAGGAGATTGAAGTGGCCTTGAAGAAACAAATGAAGTTCAAGGTTAAAAAGGAGCACAGTGACTCCGTTGGTAAGGAGTCGACGGGAAAAGATGGTTTTTTATCACGGGTACCGATATTGACGCAGCTGGAGCAGACAGCGATGTTTTTAGATGAGGGACGAGACACGAACCAGGATTCTCAAAATTCCAAATGTCTGACCCCAGCTGTTTCTTCTTCAGCCAAGCAGAAGCTCAAGTTGGGGTCGTCGAGTACATTTCCTCTGTATCAGTCATCTTCCATGTTTGTGCCATCAGTTCCCATGACCTCCGACCTGGGTCTGCAGAAACCACAAAAATCTCAGCCGTCGCCTCAGCTGTGGTCCTCGCTGATGAAGCAGCAGCCCAGTAAGAAATCTTCAAGTCTGCACCACCACAGCTTGCAGCAGCCTCAGCACCACAACCTGCCACAGCTTCACCATCACCACGTACAGCAGCCCGTCCTGCAGCACTTAGCTCAGCCGCCACCAAAGTTGCAGCAGAGTTCCCTACCTTCTCGCGGGGACGCCGGCCTGCCCCTAAAAACATCGGGAGTCTGCAAAGAGGTGCGGGCTCAACTGAGTAGTGGCAGCACAGGTCGCAAATCGAAGAAAGATGAGAGTGACAGCCCTTGGCTGAACGCCCCCATGTTCTCTGATGACAGTTCCAGCAGTCCCTTTCATACCAGCATAGACTGCTTTGATTCGGATAACTCAATGTGATGAGCCTTCATTGACAGATGTGCTGGTTATTTGACTTAAGTGTTTCGCGATTCTGAACCAAAAATCTGGGATTTTATTTGATGAAAATCTTCATTAATGTTGTGTTAGTGTTTTATGTATAAAAAAAAAGACGGGAATACAATTGGCCTCCACATTGTCAAGGGAAGACAACTTGCCTCCCCATTCTTGCATTGCCATCAGATTTTCATTTTAAGCTCATTATCACGGATACTTGGATTATCATCAGGTTTCCAAGAGGAGTTGCTGTTCTTGTTATTTAAAAAAAAAATGGCATGGCGGTGGTATTAATAGTATGGTTGTTGTTACCCCTCGATGTCTTGAATCAACATTTGTGAAAGTCAGCGGAACCCATTTTGTTGGATACACCTCTGAGAAGAAATTTGAGAATTGCTGCCAGAGCTCGTCAAGAGACGTGTTCTCATTGTTTTAGAGGCTGTGCCATAACCTGCTTGTGTTAGTGACTTAATACGTGTCATATAGTGACTTAATACCTTTTTTATACAGTGACTTAATTATGTGTCATATTCTAAATGTCGTGACTAATATTCATGCTGGTAACAATAGTAAAGTGAGCAGCTTGGAGGTAAAGGGACAGGAGGGGTGGTGGTCTCAAAGGCTTTATCATTAATTTCCTTTAAATCATTGAGTTCATGAGATGAATTCACATCTTTTGATTCTTAACTGTCTTTGCAAACACTCCTAGCGGAGGAAGACAGTCCTAGTCAATATATTGTGTAAATACATAGCAGTGTACCTCAAACCGTACTGGTACGACCTATTAGCATTACAGCGTACAGATTAAATCACATCAAAACGTTATGGTGCATGTGTGTTGTTGGCTTTTTTTTTTTTTTTTGTGTGTTAAATTTGCCACATTGCTGTGCACAGCATATCATCAAGTGTTTTCTCTCAGCTTCCTCTAGGTCTCCGAAGTGTTATCTTTATTTTTTTCTCTGTCGTGTCAGGTAACAGTAAAACTTCATATACACACACCACTACTAGAAAACCTGGACATAGAATGTTCTAGGCTAATAAAGAACCTTGGAAGTTTCCTATCATAAAATGCAGGTCATTTTTATTCTTCCCATCCCCTGAGTGTGTGCACACTATGCCCCCCNCCCCACCCCCACCCCAACCACCTCTAAATGCCATTGGAACAAATTAGTATATCATCATCAAGGAAAGTTAGTCCAGTTTTTCTTATTTTTCTTGTGTTGATGGTTGGATGCACTAGTTGGTAGTTTTAATTAAAGTTTAATTGATAGTTTGAGGTGATACATGAGCCCTGTTCTACTAGTGGTATGTTGTTATATTGGTTCTCAAAGTGAAGGACCACGGACCGGTGCCGGTCGGTTGGCCATCTGCCGCCGGTCCGCAAAAGAAAGGACAGAAAAATATAACTGTAATCCTCCAGTTGCAACCTTTAACACTAAACCTTTAGAAAAAGTTTGAGAAGCACTACTCTACATCATTCTTTGGTTTGAGCTTTCAGTCTAAATGAACATGCAGTCAAACTATCTGCCACAAAATCATAGGGCCATCCCTTGATTTTCAGTCATGTTATTGTTCATGAGGTCATGTTTCTCTATAACTGACCATCATGCTGTTTAGGTCAGTCATGTTCTGATTCAAAGCTTCTTATAGACTTTCCAATCTTGCTATTTGTCCTGTATCAAGGGGCAGTCACTGACACCCAGCACTTTATCTTATTTCGGTTACACTTACCCCACAGAAGGTCATCTCAATGAAATCGACCTGTATTATCCCGGTTCTCTTGTTAACAAAACTGAAAGACGATGGTCCAAAGTGGTGTCGGACCTGGTTATGTTACCGATGTTCCTCTAACAGAAACCTGTGAGCCAGTTTAAATGCAAACTTTTATTATCACACCATTATTTTCTCATAATCATTTTATGTGATCCAATATTATTTCCTGGTATCAAATTGCTCTCTCATGCCCTCTTATTTCTTTCTGTCATTTTATTTTCCCGTGTCATTTTTCTCCTGTTATGTTATCCACCACTTTATTGGTGTTATATTTTCTCTTTTGTTCTTTTCTTTAATGATGTTACTTTCTTACCCAGCTTGAGTCTGACAAAGGTATTCCAATAATAATTTCTATTTCTTCCTTTGGTTGCCTACCTGCTATGTCACTTTTGTGCTAGTAGTTTTTCTGAAGAGTTTTTATTTTAAATAAAAGAAAGATTTTTCGTTAAAATTCTTGTCTGCTCTATGTATGAGATATTTTATTTATTGTTTTAAGAGTCATATTTCTTTTCATGTCCAACTTTGACATTCTTTAACCCATATTTCTCTAATCCCGAGGTTTTACCATAGCGTCAGTCAAGCTGTTACAATTTGAGTTGAGCTCCATTTAAAGGAAGTAATTTTTCACCTCACAATAGCATCAAAGTAGAAAGCTGGGATCAATTGCTCGTCAAGAGTATAAAGCCATTAAATACTTTATAAGTCTATTTGAAAACATTTAATTAAATCCCAAGAAACCTTGCACTCCGCAGCATAAATGATACCCATCATCGAAAAAATGGTTACAGTCAAAAGTTGCGACATAATTGTATGAAAGTTCAAATGTTCCGTTTTATGGGAAGTTAAACTGGTCTGAGGGATGAAGGTTCACTTTATTATGTGGCTTTACTGTTGGGAATGTGAAGATACCTTTACCAAGGGGTAAACTAAACTTTGCTTGTCTATACAGATAAACTCCAGATGACATAATTATTGTAAAGGTATTTGTGTGATGTTTGTCAAATAGCTTTCTTTTAAAAAAAAAATCACATTTGATGTTTGCCATTTTGACGTATGATCGTGTTTGCTATGTTTTATTAGATTACGCCATTGCACAAAATATATATGTGAATGTTTTGATATTTTTGTTTGAGTGTGAACAAGTATGTAAATTTTGTATGTTCCCATTAGTATGATCAATTTTAGGATGCTATGACTATAAATATGTTTGAAGAGGTAAGAATGTCAAAAAACTACAGAATGTACACTGTTTCTTTTTTAAAATTTGAGAACGTTGTTGCCGTTGGTGACTCACAAGTATGTCATTTTAAAATTAAAACATTTTCTCTTTCTCCTGAAGTGGAACTTACCATCATTTAAAGACAGTCATTTAGAAAAACCTCTCTTGTTATTTAGAGAAGATGGCAGGAGATGTTGCCACTCTCCTTGCACAAGATGTTTGATGGCAGGAGATGTTGCCACTCTCCTTGCACAAGATGTTTGATGGTAGGAGATGTTGCCACTCTCCTTGCACAAGATGTTTGATGGCAGGAGATGTTGCCACTCTCCTTGCACAAGATGTTTGATGGCAGGAGATGTTGCCACTCTACTTGCACAAGATGTTTGATGGCAGGAGATGTTGCCACTCTCCTTGCACAAGATGTTTGATGGCAGGAGATGTTGCCACTCTCCTTGCACAAGATGTTTGATGGCAGGAGATGTTGCCTCTCTTCTTGCATAAAATGTTTTTACCAGGTTGGCACAGGTAGCTGCTGATAAAACTGTTACATTCAGGTGGTTTTTTTTATTTGGCTCTGGGGTTATTTATTATTATTTTTTATTCAATGCCATTTGGTTTGGATCTTAGGAGCCTATCTATCACACAGACTCTGTAAAGTTATCAAAATAGACTTTGGCTAACTGCCACTGACCCAGTTGAAAAAATTAATGGCACATGCAGAAATGTTGGTTTTGATTTTTCAAAGTATTAGTTTTGACTTTTTAGAACAGGTGACTTGTGGCCAAGCCCACTGACCCAGGGGTGACTTGTGGCCAAGCCCACTGACCCGGGGGTGACTTGTGGCCAAGCCCACTGACCCAGGGGTGACTTGTGGCCAAGCCCACTGACCCAGGGGCGACTTGTGGCCAAACCCACTGACCCAGGGGTGACTTGTGGCCAAGCCCACTGACCCAGGGGTGACTTGTGGCCAAACCCACTGACCCAGGGGTGACTTGTGGCCAAACCCACTGACCCAGGGGTGACTTTTGGCCAAACCCACTGACCCAGGGGTGACTTGTGGCCAAGCCCACTGACCCAGGGGCGACTTGTGGCCAAACCCACTGACCCAGGGGTGAGTTTTTTGGCCAAACCCACTGACCCAGGGGTGACTTGTGGTCAAACCCACTGACCCAGGGGTGACTTGTGGCCAAACCCACTGACCCAGGGGTGACTTGTGGCCAAGCCCACTGACCCAGGGGTGACTTGTGGCCAAGCCCACTGACCCAGGGGTGACTTGTGGCCAAACCCACTGACCCAGGGGTGACTTGTGGCCAAACCCACTGACCCAGGGGTGACTTGTGGTTAAACCCACTGACCCAGGGGCGACTTGTGGCCAAACCCACTGACCCAGGGGTGAGTTTTTTGGCCAAACCCACTGACCCAGGGGTGACTTGTGGTCAAACCCACTGACCCACGGGTGAGTTGTGGCCAAACCCACTGACCCAGGGTTGAGTTGTGGCCAAACCCACTGACCCAGGGGTGACTTGTGGCCAAACCCACTGACCCAGGGGTGACTTGTGGCCAAACCCACTGACCCAGGGGTGAGTTTTGCACCCAGCGGCTAATTTCCTGCACCAGATACTCGTAATACATTCTTATTGACTGCTTTATATTTCTTAACGGGCAACAATCGTTGACTTGTTTTCTTGAAAAGTTACATTGAGGTAAAACATTAACATTGAGGCAAAACTGCGTTAGCTCATAATTCCTAATTTTTCATGTGAAATTATTCAAACTGTTCCTGGTATCAATGGCAATAGTTTTCTTATGTTTCAATGATTATCTGTTTACCTGAATGGGCTTTGCAAGTTTTTAGACAAACTGTTGAATTTGTACGTGTGCCACATTCTGCGTACATGGAAGGATGTGGTTATGCAGGCCAGAGCCCTCCAGTAGAGAGCGTATTGATGATAATTTGGCTTTCTGTATGCTTTTTAAACTTTAAATTTAAATGCCATTTTAATGCCGAATTTTTCTTTTTTTTTAAACTGCATTTTGTGATTTGATACTGTTAAATCAGTCAAACTTTGTTAAACTTCCACAATGTGATCATATCGTTTAGGTGATACATTTTTATGAGGAAAAAAAAAACTTTAAAACCTGATTTTAATAAACACTTACCCATATAAATATAAGTCTGGAATGAGGCATTATGGGGACGCTATAAATAGATCATCTCCTTGCTACAACAGGTTGGAGGGGAGGGATGGTGTGTACATTTTTATTTTGATGAAATTATTATTATACATCAATTTGAAATCATTTTTGAGAAATGTATTACATCATAAGTATGAATGATTGATGTATTACATCATAAGTATGAATGATTGATGTATTACATCATAAGTATGAATGATTGTTATGTATCAGGATTTGTTATTATTTTTTTAGAACATTTTTTATCATTATTCCCACTCCATTTGAAATCATTTATTATTACACTGACTTATTATGTATTAATTTTAGCGAGTGATTGTGCTAAACCCATGAATTTTGTGCGTTTTCCTGTTGTGTCCTTAAAGACAACTACGCGGGAGCAATGTTTGTCCTAAAATCTTTTCCTTGGCCCGAAACAACGCTCCTGATAAGGGAAATAACTCAGGTGGAATTGTGATCAGGTGATGTCAGCTTCTGCATGCGGCTTACTGCGTCAGTTCCTTGATGTCAGAAGTACTATAAAATCACCAGAAATTTTCATGGAATATTTAATTTTAAAATCTCAACCATCTAGTTTTATGATCGCTAGGAAGAAAATGATGGGATGGGGGGCGGGGAGCAAAGGGGCAATTTTAAAGATATTTCTAAGGTTGGATCAATTTTAATTTTTTTGGTATTTTAAATAAAAATGACAAGTTGATATACCATGCTGCTAAACTAGTCTTGTTGCAAACCATCAACATTTGAGTATCAATTATACATAACCCACTCTAAATTATCTCAACAATAAAACAAAATCAATACAGTTTTGATTTTTAAAGATAGTTTTGTATTTGACACTTTGCTGTTATGAAAATCTGAATGCTATTCTGTATATTAAATGCTGTCATATATTGATAGACACAGTGTGATGAAATCTGTTCTATCTTAGCCTGTCACAGCTGTGACGCTGGCATAGACAGTGTGATGAAATCTGTTCTATCTTAGCCTAGCCTGTCACAGCTGTGACGCTGGCATAGACAGTGTGATGAAATCTGTTCTATCTTAGCCTGTCACAGCTGTGGCACTGGCATAGACATAGTGTGATGAAATCTGTTCTAACTTAGCCTGTCACAGCTGTGGCACTGACATAGACATAGTGTGATGAAATCTGTTCTAACTTAGCCTGTCACAGCTGTGGCACTGGCATAGACATAGTGTGATGAAATCTGTTCTAACTTAGCCTGTCACAGCTGTGGCACTGGCATAGACAGTGTGATGAAATCTGTTCTAACTTAGCCTGTCACAGCTGTGGCACTGGCATGTTTTCTCAATGTAAACTTCTGATGACTACAAAGTTTGATACACGTTATTTACAGTCATGTCATTTATTGAAATATGTTTGTAATCACCTGAAAATTATATGTTCTATGTAAGTGTGTGGAGTGCGGGTGTAGTTTTCAGACTGATAGTACTTCACATCTGGGTGTAAATAAGTCAGGGCTTTGAGATTCTACCGGCGCTGCATGACTGTATGTGTGTAGGCACTTGGTATAGCATGCCTGGGTACATTTTTATGTGTTTAGGCACTCGGTACAGCATGCCTGGGTACATCTGTATGTGTGTGGGAACTCGGTACAGCATGCCTGGGTACATCTGTATGTGTGTGGGCACTCGGTACAGCATGCCTGGGTACATCTGTATGTGTGTGGGCACTCGGTACAGCATGCCTGTGTACATCTGTATGTGTGTGGGCACTCAGTACAGCATGCCTGGGTACATCTTTATGTGTGTAGGCACGACAGTTACCTTGAGTATTGTGTTAAATTTTGTTATGGTCAGTTATATTTGATGTCATTCAATACAAGTTAGAATTGTATAAAAGTTTCTATCGTGCCATAAGTTTCAATTCATATCCAATTTTTAAAGTGTCATTCATTCATTTCATGATATACAACACCAACCTTCTCTTTAAGTAATTATAGACAATGCATTATGGAATTCTGCATTAGGAAAATGGGTAATTTAGTCTGTCCAGAATAATTGCTCCCTATATTTCTAGGGGTGGGGGGAACTCCATGTTGGATTCTTTTGTTGTCATTTCATCCACACAGTGTGGTACTTTAACAAAATGTATGTCATGAAATAATTTGTGTGAATGTACTTCAGCTGTTACTGTAACAAAATGTATGTCATGAAATAATTTGTGTGAATGTACTTCAGCTTAATGAAATGTTTAGCTATACTATATAATAAAAATGTATGTCATCCTGGTGATATTGTGGACCTGTTGCATAAATGAACATAACCAATGACATAACATTCATTTAATGAAATGTCATCCATCTCATTTGCTATGGTCATTGAAATGAAAAGCATGCATGTCGCTGCATTTAAATTCGTTAAAACTGTTGATCAGAAATGCAGTTAAGAAGCTAAACGTGAAGGCTGTATGGTTGTCATCCCCCCCCCCCACCACCACCACCCCAACCACCAGCCTAAAAGTACAGTACTGCTATAGGTACCAATAATATAATATGTGATTGTCATAATTATCGTCACTGTCAGTAGATGTTTCATGGTGTGCTAGTTATTTTGTCATTTGTCTGTATCCATAATTTCCATTCTTGTGTATTCCTTTGTTCAAATGAAATGGTTATTTTGATCGTATTCTTCACTGAGTGATATTTGTATAGAAAATCTCCTCTCTGACGTCTAGTAAAAAAAAAAAAAAGAAGAGCCAAGTGGAAGCTTGAAGCCCAATATTCAGCTTTGTTGTATACATATGTTTCATGATATGGTAACTTATAATGGTGTTAGCTTCATAATGACAGTTTTAGATAGAGCAGCAATGCATTGACTCATTCAGAAGTACTTTGTTTTTTTTGTATCATCTTGTGGCAGAATCTTAAAACAACCAAGAAACAAGTACAATGTTTTAAATTTTAAAACAACCAAGACATCTTCCCTCCCCCAATTTTCTGTGTTTGTTAAACTTCATTCTGCTTACCTCACATAACAAACAAAAACAAATGTCACATTCAAGAGCAATAAAATAATAAGTATATCCAAAATTCATGTTTCCAGAAGAAAAATATTTATATAAAAATGGTAACATTATCTTCTTTTGAAAATGTTTCTCTCTAGTTTTTAATGAAGCTCTGACAATTAAAGTTATAATTTTTTAATCTCAAACAAGAATTTTTAAATAATTTCTCAGCGATTGTTTCCATGCATTAGATGAAAATCGCAACAATCATTTATTTGTACATTATTTTATAATCTAGATCAGGGGTCCTCAAACCTTTGCCCACAATCTGGCCATTGTTGAGTCACCCAGATGGCAGTGACAAATAGAGGACGGGATACTACAGACCCAAATACCCATTGAAATACTAATCAATTTTGTTCATTGAAACCAATGTTAACTTTTAACTATGTTCTAAATTTTTGCACTGCGGACAAGATGAGATGGTTGTGCACTCGAATTTGACATTTATTTATTTCAAACTATAAACTGAACTCCAGCAGATTCTGTAAAATAAATTGAACAATTTGATAAAGACATTTGAGGACCCCTTGATTTTAGTGACACTAAATTCATTGTGTTTGTACTCTGGTACAACAGCTATAAAAACAGATATTTCTTTGAAGCATATTTTAATATGCAGTTTAATACAAGTCTGCAAGAGTGACAGCAATGTAACTCTCAGGTACACATTCAGCTTTTTTTTTTATTACAAACAATTTTGTAAATTATCCAAAGTAATTCATTTAAATTTTAAAAAAATTTTGTTGACCAATTTACCTATAATTTTTATGTATTTTATTTCAATATTTGATTACCTCCCATTTAAAAATTTTTTTTTAATGATTTTTCATTTGAAAGAAAAAAATGGATGTTACTTTGTTTAAAAAATTTTTATTTTGTATAGATCAGTCCAGAGATTTTTTTTAACTTGGAAAAGTGTGTCGGAAGTTGTCAAAGAAAACAGAAAAAGAAATAAATGATTCACTTTTGTTTTTAAGTTAACCCTCACAATTGATCGTTGATCTGCTAGCATAAGGCTCAGTTTAATCAAACCATAACCAAGTCGCTGTCTTCAGTTGCTGTACATCGGCCCAACACCCACACTGCTTCTCTTGTACATGTCAGTCCCAATTCTTTGCCATTGTATTGTGGATTAAAAGCTCTCAAACAGGTTATGTTGTTCAGACTTTTTCATTCTGTGGGTCCCCGGTGCATGTCATTAACCTAGAGAAGAACTTGACATATAGTCCTACACCCAGCACAGCTGGTCTGGTCAATCAGGACATATAGTCCTATACCCAGCACAGCTGGTCTGGTCAATCAGGACATATAGTCCTATACCCAGTACAGTTGGTCTGGTCAATCAGGACAAACAGTCCTATAACCAGTACAGCTGGTCTGGTCAATCAGGACATATAATCTACCCAGTCCAAATAGATAATGTATATCTGTTTTATAAACATGAATAGGAAGGCTTTACTGGGTTTGGAGACTGAAATAACTATTTCCAATGGAGTTAAAATTATAATTAAACAACCAGTATATGAGACATAACTGAAAGTATTGATTATATTCAATATAATACGCATCGCGCAACAAACAGACCCCTGTGGCGGACATTGAGGGCTGGAGTGAACTTCCAGTGAACCGTGGAGTTCAACTAAAGCAGACGGCTGCACATGCTAGAGATAAACTAAAAAATTATTTTATTTAATTACGGTACATTCAATTGATCTGAAATTTTGATAGAATACATTGTTAGGTGACACAGGTCTAAGTGCAAGATTTTATTATGATAGGATCACGTCAAGTGGCTCATATTTTACTTTTGTTTTTCCACATTCGGGGCCATAACAAGACTGAAGTTAATATAAGTCATAATGTAGCTATGAACAGGTCATACAGATAAAGTCTATGCCAAATATAACCGACAGGCATTGTTATTTTTTGCATGGAACCTTTACGTTTCAAGACAGACAATGAAGACACAAAAACACATCAAGTTTTCCCAGTTTTAAGGAGAGACTAAAATGCTAGCATTTAAAAAAACATAGGTATTTCATGTAGCAATATTTTTATAATTTATCGGCTAGTGGCGATATTGTAAAGTATAATCTAATACCAGAGCCACTGACTACTCTGTGCTCCCTAGAATGCACCACCATCAAATTAACGGCATAAAATAATCAGCCATTCAATGCATACTTTCATTTAAAGATAAATGCCTAAATAGTTTAACCAATATAAAATTTATTTTTAAAAAGAAGCTATCTGCCTGATGCATCATATTTGGATAAGGATAAAATATGTATGTGTAATTATAATTTTGCGCAGAAAGAAATGAATAATGCACAAATTTGCGCATGAGTTAATTTTTTTTGCACATGGACCAAAGAAACTTACAGGGAATATTGGTTATGATAATTTTTTCCTTCCTGCAAATTCAAGCTACAAAAATGAAGGAAAAAAAAATCCAGGAAGCCTGAAGGATAACTTACTTATAGCAGTTGTATTTCTGTGTGCGGTGGTTGGGTTTACAATTATCAATAAATGAAATGAACAGAAACAAGGTGTTTTTTTATCAGCTGCAATGATCAATGTATTGAACATCATCTTTGACAACAGCGTTGGGCGCAACCAGACTGTTCAAAGGTAAACTAGAAAAATGTTTACGCAAGTGATCCAACCCTCGTTTGGTGGATGTGTGAAGTTTTCTCTCCTCTTGCAGTTCCACGGTCAGATCTCGAACTACTTCCTGAAGGTCACAGATTTCCATTTCGTATTTTGTCGCCATGTTTTTCTCTATCAACGCTTTCTCACGGAGCAGGTTATTTTCTGCCTGTAACAGCTGACTTTCCAGATTTTGCCTGGTGAGTCTCTCTTTATCTAGGGCTATGTGTGCAGCTTTGGCGCCTTCCATTGCCTTAACCTTAAAGAAAAAAAAACCTTATTCAGCTAAAGAATATATATATATATATATGACTTGAATTACTTATTTTAATACTTTTTGCTAGATTGAAAAATATTTTTGAAAGATTTATTATCTGTATTCCACTCCTTGCTTAACCTGAAATAAAATAAAGCCACATACACAAGAGGACTATGTTCTTTTTGTTATGTTTTATTAAAAATAAATAAAATTACTTCCTTGAGAAGAGGAAAGAAAAATTTACAGGATGGTTTGCTAAATCACTTCTTCGGCAGAAAATACAAGCTGAAACTGAAACAAATTTATTGAAAGTTGTTAGTTTTCTCCCTTTATGTAGAATTTAAAAAAAAAATAAAATATATATTTAGCAGGGAGACAATTCTTATCTTATCTTAGATATACATATATTCTTATCTTATCTTATCTTAGATATACAGACACTCCTTCTATGCAGAAGATAATTGCGTCCACAGACCATGACAGATCTGTTGGCAAGTGATGTAGCGGTCACAGGCCACGGCTATAAGGGTTCCACACATTACACAGTCGCCTAAACTATTGTCTAGTTAGGTACCCATTCAGAGCTGGGTGGCTCGGGGACTCCTCAGGCCCCGGGAACAAATCCTCGCCTTCACGTGGATTTAAACTTGTGACCATCGGTACGCCAGTCGAGCGCGCTACCACTCAACCACCGCGTCCCACAATTAGTTAGACAATTAGTTTTTTAAAAAAATGTTTTAATGGTCACTAAAAGATGTCGGGACATATCACATCACATTTTGTCTCTGCTAATATCAAGATTCTTTACTGCTGGTCTAAAAAATTGCCTGTCTTGTTTGAACTAGAAATAGTTTCGTTTTGTTAGAGTTCTCAGTTGTTTGTTCAGCAAGTGCAAATTTTCTGTTTTTTTTATTTTGTTAAAAATTATGTTTTGTCTGCTGAACAGACTTTGGTGAGTTAGAATGATTTGAAAGTGGTTTGAAACATGATGTACGGCTGGCTTGTATGGGAACATGTAGGATGATTGTGTAGCATAAGAATGATTTGTTTTTTAAAAGTTCTAAATATAGATGAACTTTCAAATGTTGAATACCTTCGATGTCAATCAGCATTGATGTAAGAGAAACATCAAAAGACAAAGTTTGCATCATTTCATCTAGGACATGATAACAAACTGTTTAGCAAGTTAAACTCTAGGACATGATAACAAACTGTTTAGCAAGTTAAACTCTAGGACATGATAACAAACTGTTTAGCAAGTTAAACTCTAGGACATTATAACAAACTGTTTAGCAAGTTAAACAAATATCTTAGTGCCATGGTGTTAAAACTATTTAAATTCGTTTATGTGATCTCATTGTAGCTAGAGCCATGACTAGGGAATTAAATAAGTTATTTGTAACAAAATAACATTAAGGGGCATGCTAAGGGCCTGATATTAACTCTTAATGTGTTAAAGCGCGATAATGCACGCCTCACCATAATTACCAAAGCGAGGAAATTACAGAAAATAAAAATTCTTCAGTGCATGAAAGAAGATGTATTTGATTTCTGGCAATGGCGGCCGCTTCCCTCACTAGTATTATCGCTCGATTCGCAAAGTTTTTTTTTGTATTTTTTTCTTTTTTTTAAAGATATGATTTTGCTGTACTTCATTAGTAAAATAATAGTACTAAACTACAGGTAAAAATAGTTTTAAACTCAATACGGTCTTTTGGATACATAAAATAAGCATTCTCATCCTAAATGATGAAGTCGGTATGACGATAATAATATAAATGGATTTTACGCAATTTTTAAAATTTCTTAACCAGTTGATTGCAATTCTGGAAATTCTTACAGGACTGAGGCGGAAGTTTTCTAAAAACCTTATGGCACATTTAAGAGTTAAAATGTTTGTTAAACAAACCTTTTCTGCTTCTATGTCATGCCACATGTCAGTCAGTGCAGCCAACTTCACTTCCAGGACGGCCAGATCCTTTTGGAGGCTGTCTCTGTGTATGACAAGCCTGCAGTTGGACTTCTTAGCCTCGGCCAGTTGTCCTGTCAGCTCCTCGATCTCAAGTCTCTGCCTGGCTACTGTTGCCCCCAAGGTGGTATTATGGGACACCTGTTCTCTCAAGGAAACCTCCAGTTTTGTCATTTCAGCTAATTACATTTAAAACAAAATTTATTTACAATTAAAAGATTTTCAAGGCATTAAAACTCAAGCATAAATGCACATAAAAAAATAATTGCCATTGATGAAATTATATCTTAAATTTAAGGCTGTTATCGATTAATTTAACTTTAATTGTTAACTTTTGAAAAATTACCCAAATAATTAATCGATAATTTTGATTAAAACTAAAAATAAGATGTATGACGTCATTTAACGTAAAATTTGCAGGGAAGTAACAAAAACAGGCAATGGACATTTTTAAAAATTTAAATTTATGTAGTTCAATATAATTTCAATGAATTTAAATTTTGTCATTGTTAATAATGTAAAAACAATATTAAACTTTTTTAATAAATCATTTTCCTTATAAAAACAGCTTTAAAAATCTTTTTTTTTAAAATGGAAAAGTTTTTACGTAAAAAAAGCAAACTATTATTAATTATTAATAAAAAATTATCCAGTAATAAATGGAAAAATTGCCTAAAACACTATCTTTCATTTTAATCGCTATTTTATTGATTAAAATAATTTTAATCTATGAAAATTTTACCGATTAATCGAGAAATTAATCATTAATTGCAGCCCTACTGAAATTATCTTGAAATGGCAAGAAAACTTTGTAAATAGATGGAGAACCCTGTGATGTCATCTACTTCTTAAAATTAAATTTTGTAATGGATATAGAAAAAAATGTACATGTGGAATTTTTTTACATTTATTTTGGATATTTAAACATGCATGAGAAAAATTCTCCAGATCTCCTATCTAGAACACAAGACCAATGAGTGTGTCTGGGACAGAATAACCTCTATTGGGGACCATCAAAAAACCATTATACAATTAAGAAACAACAGCTGCCATGGTTTGGTCATGTGCTGCGACATGATAGCCAAAGATCATCCTTCAAGGCACTGTAGAAAGGGGCTGGCCAGTCATGGCAAGTGGAAATTCTGATTGAGAGTTGGTTGTATGGCCTTGGGACACTTATTGTGTACTACTACATGATACTGATGTCTTGCCAGGACATAAAATAAAGATGAGCAGTAGAATTTTCTTGAGAGATTCTGCCACCTGTAATTGGTGTGCATTACTATTGATGCGACAGCTGAATCTAGACAAATTTACCAGTCAAGATGACCAGGAAAAAGTATCTGGCAAGTTAGAGTTAGATTTAATGGGGGCATTTAATTTGAATGCTATAAAGAAATTTCGCTATGAAATTCTTAAGAAGATCTGTAATAATTATTTCACTATGAAATACCTTTAGCAGATCTGTAAATTTTTCGAAGGCTATCAATTTCATCTGTGTCCCATATACTTGATTTACGAGGGTCAATCTCTTTGTCCAACTCGACTTCTGCAAACAAAAGAATATGAATTATTATGTTATACCAGAAGAAAGAGACTCATTATAACAATAAAACAAATGATGTTTTAAAATTAAAAAAAGAAAATTTATGGGGGGACTGCAATCAGGTTAGGTCAAAAGAAATAAGTGACACTTATTATAATGCATATTTTTATCCTTTGTTTTTTGTGCCCTGCGGAAAGACAGCCATTGACTGAACTATCAGCTGTTAAAATTTTACAAAAGTTAAATTATGTATTATTTTATTTAGGTCACATGAACAAAACCTTACGTTTTTTCTCATCGATTTCTTTCAACTTTCGATTCTCAGCATCAGCTATCCGTTTATGAACTTTTTCAAACACTTCGCGCACTGTCTCTGGGTCAAGTATCGGGGCTCTCCTTATTTTGTTTTCCTCCAGTTTGTAGCCATCTTTACCAGCAGCAACGATGGCATCAAAATCATAAATTGGTGCAAACAACTCTTTGATCCAATCACCTGGTGCTGCCGAATGACCTTCTGACACTGCATCGTTCACATCTTTCACATTTGAACTTTTTTGTCCGTCCATTCTTGTAAAGTTTTATCTATATCTTAGCTGTCTGTAAGTTTTAAGAACTTCTTTTGCAATGTTCTATGTTCTAGACATTTAGAGAAATTTAGATATGAGATATGTTTGATAAGACAGAACCTTTTAACTGATTCAGAGAAGGGGACATTTTTGATCTGGGGAAAATAAAAAAATCTTTTAAAAGAATTAGTAACCAATCTAAATAATTTAGATTTGGAAATTTTTTCCATAAAAAGGAACATATTAGTACTTATCTAACTCATTAATATAAGATGAGATGCTCAGTGATTTATCCATATACTGGTATGTATATATATTAGCTCTAGTACTGATTAAAAAAATTTTTGTTTGATTAATTGGTAAAAATTTTATTAGATTAATTATATTTTTATAATGCTTATATAGATCCCGTTAAGTTGTGATTCATTATTTCGCGAAAACCCTTAAGTCGCGGTAATTCCATGGCTCACAAATTTTGTGACCTAACACTGCAAAATCGTTCTTCTATGCCAAAAATAAGGAAGAAAAACTTTTTTGTTTGCGTATGCACATCTATATAAATAATAATAATATGTGGGGAAAGTATGTAAGTAACAAAAAATATAAATTATTAATAAATTGGAAAAAAAAAAGAAATATTTTCTTAAATGACAATCGAATTTTAATAGATCAATTTGATCGATTAAATTTTTTTACCATTAATAGTTATAAAATATATATTAAGGTTGTTAATGGTTAACAGGTTGACTGGCCCTCAGATCAGGACCGGTCCCGTTTAATCAGGATCGGTGACCGTAGCTTCATTTAGTCTGTATCAGCTCATTACCCTCAGTTAATTTTTTGTTGTGTTACCGCAGCATATAAGAGCCAATAGGTGAGCGACCATGACATCAAAACATTTTCTTAATATTCTGGTCTATAAAAATATACACGTCATCACTATTAGTTTTAATTTGCCTATGGCTAAGGAATGATTTTTTAAAATTTTAATTTGTCAATGCACTGTATGAGAGCTAACACACAGTGCGCGTAAGATGTGAACAATGGTTAAGGCTGCAACTGTTACTATTTATATTACGAGTCATTTGATAGATGTAGCAAAGATATCGGGTGATTAATTGGTCCTCAAATTCGAGTTTGGTCTGTTAGTGACTGTTTTCCTGTATTTGGTATGTGTTGGAAGGGGAATACGGCTAGTGTAGCTCAAACCCTATTAGAACAGAAAGGATAAGGGGGATTGTCATGTGCGCCGCAAAATTCAATAATTCTGGCGATTGAAAAATATTAAGATATTTAAAATAATTCCATTTTATCATAACTGATTACTCTGTAAGCTTAATAATTGTATTCTTCTTGTCTTTAAAATTCGCGAGTTGACTTGAAACACATAAGAAAGGTAAACACAACATCACCAATGGACGAGGCGAGGTGTAGATTTTTAAAACTAAGGAAAAATACCTCGCTAACTTTAATGAACGGTTTAACCAGACCTCTTATTTAGAACAGTTCATCACAAGTCCCTTAAAAAAAACACAAAAAACCCAAATTAAAAATTGAGTATAAATCATCACTGTTTAACTGTTTACTTAATTGTTTGGAAGAATAAAAAATCAAAGGGGCCGTCCATAAATGACGTCACGCACCTGGGGGGGGGAGGGGGGTCACACTTTTGTGACGATGCGTGACGTGGGGAGG
>MUZC01000060.1:453194-458194 GCA_002072015.1 Radix auricularia
ATTGGGTCACATCCAACATTGGGTCACATCCAACATTGGGTCACATCCAACATTGGGTCATATCCTACATTGGGTCTCATCCAACATTGGGTCACATCCAACATTGGGTCACATCCAACATTGGGTCACAATCCAACATTGGGTCACATCCAACATTGGGTCACATAAAACATTGGGTCACATCCAAAATTGGGTCACATCCAAAATTAGGTCACATCCAATATTGGGTCAAATCCAACATTGGTTCATATCCTATATTGGGTCTTCTCCAACATTGGGTTACATCCAACAATGTGTCACATCCAAAATTGGGTCATATCAACATTGGGTCATATCCAACATTGGGTCATATCCAACATTGGGCCACATCCAACAATGGGCCACATCCAACATTGGAAGAGATCCAACATTGGGACAGATTTAACATTGGGTCCCATCCAACATTGGGTCACATCCAATATTGTGTCACATCCAATATTGGGTCACACCCAACATTGGGTAAACTCCAACATGTTTTAGAACCTTCCATTTTATGTTGTTTCCAGGACATCATCTTCAAGTCTCACAGCGGGCGAGATTAGTTTAACAAAAGAACAGACCGCACTTTTTCTCATGTAACACTACTTTAATACGAGACAGCCAAATAAAAGAGTTCCTCTCTCAAAGCGCAGTCAGCAGAATAACGCAATCGATCTTAAGTCAGATTACCAACTAGACGGAATGAAACTTTTATGATTTTTTTTTGTGTGTTTGTAATATTACCCAAAATGAAAATCCGATATTTTTTGTAACATCCCTCAGGCGATTTTTTGTTGGTGCGTTAAAAAAAAAAATTAAATTTCCTTTTAATGTATAGAAAAAAATGAAAGTAACAGGAAAGTCAATTATTTTTTTTTATTTCTAGCAAGACATTCTTCATCTCCATCCCTTCTGCTTGGAACAGAGGCGATTGTTTTGTGCTGTAGCTCACTGTCCTGTCATACGATGCGATGCTATTGGCTGATTCTGTCACGTGGGATGATTTCATTGGTTTTATTTTGTCATGTATTATCTTTAATGGTGATTTCATTTAAAGGCCGATTCTATTATAAATTATAAGTGGTGTTTTTTCTTACTAAATTTTTCAGATTCTGCCATGTTCTTCTGTGATGAGTCTATCATGCATTCTGAACAAACTTTGACTCCAAATAAATTACTGCCTTTTAAAAAATCTTGGACTATTCCAGTTAAAAACATTTCATTGTCATCTATCACAATGAACTATCTCATATCCCAATGAACTATCTCATATCCCAATGAACTATCTCATATCCCAAATGAACTATCTCATATCCCAATGAACTATCTCATATCCCAATGAACTATCTCATATCACAATGAAATATCTCATATTCCAATGAACGATATCATATCCTAATGAACTATTTCATTTCCAAGTGAACCATCACAAAAGTCAAACCTGTCATAACGAGATTAATTCGTTCCACAGTCTTACTTGCTATACGAAACAATTTTTCTCAATGTAAAATACAATAATCCGTTACATGCTGAAAAAAAAACAACTAATTTTTAAATTTTCAACAAAAAAAAAACATTTATTAAAATAAAATTACTTGTGAATTGTTAAAGAGTAAAACAACTCGAATAAAATTTAGATTATTCATTTTTAACTAGAAATATGACCAAAAACAAACGTTTGAAGAGAATGTTTCGTAACGGGTTCGTAGACATTCTTGTCACTCCATTTGAAGCATCCACCTCCTTAATTGTTCTGGAGAATACAGTGCAGATCGTTGATGTTGGCCGCTTGTAGTTGCGCGCCAGATTAGCCACCCTGTTCTCGCTTTTCAAATGTTTTTCTCTAATTTCAACAGTTTTTTTTTCTTTCTCTTTTGATTGTCTTCTTGTATTTTTTTTCGAAGATAATTTAGCACAGTTAATTGCACTTTGCACATAAAAAAAAATTAAGAATACTGTCTTAATAAAAAAAAAATTGTAAAAACGGTTAATCACACATGATAACAATACGCTAACAGACCAAGTATTTAACACAGAATAATACATCAGGGCGGAAGTGAAGGCTCACTAATGAATTCCAGGAAAAAGGGACTTTCCCTTGATGCGTCATTCATTATGGGAATATTCGCTAGTTAAAAGAGACACTTATTTTTTTTTTGCTCGTTGTCCGAGAATATCGCTGCGATAGGTGCTCGCTATGAGAGGTTCGACTGTATTATATACAACACCCTGATTAATACAGCCTTCACATTGATCGATGAAATTTGAGGTAAAGAAAAGACGCGGCGGTGAGCCCCTATATTGTAGGGGCTTCTTATCTTGTAAGGACCCATTATCATGTAGGAGCCCCTTATCTTGTAAGGACCCATTATCATGTAGGAGCCCCTTATCTTGTAGGACCCCTTATCTTGTAGGGGCCCCTTATCTTGTAGGAGCCCCTTATCTTGTAGGAGCCCCTTATCTTGTAGGGCCCCTTATCTTGTAGGGGACCCTTATCTTGTAGGGGCCACTTATCTTGTAGGGGCCCCTTGTCTTGTAAGGACCCATTTTCATGTAGGGCCTACGTGACAATGGACTGATTTAATTTTAAAATAATTTTCGACTCTTTAATGGGGGATAATGTGAATTCATTATACACATTAAATAATGACGTCATTTCACCCATTTAAAAAAAAAATTCTCTCTTCTCCATGGTAATCTCAGACATGTTTAGCTTCTCTGGTGTATGATCAAGTTCAATGAGATCCATAGCCCGTAAAATTTCTTGTCTAAATCGTACCTACCGTTTTAAAAATGAACTTTGAAAGGAAAATTACACGAAAGAAAATAAATTACAAAAGGCAAAACTTATAGGATAAAAATTCTTTATTTCATGCAATTTAAATACATTAGCGATATTTTACTTGTATTAGAATGTGATTTCATAAATTTATCTCGTTTTTTTAGGATAGTGTCTAAACGTTATATGTAAATAAATCACGACACAGTCTATGAAACGAATTCACACATTGTCATACAGAATACCATCCGAGGTCATACAGTCTGGGACGGGATGGGGCAGAAAAATATGTCCCATGGACAAGCCTGGTCATACAGTATACAATTCGAGGTCATACAGTATACTATCTGAAGTCATACAGTATACCATCCGAAGTCATAAAGTATACCACCCGAAGTCATATACCATCAGAAGTCATTCACTATATTGGCTAAAGTTGATAACGTGCAATACCTAGTGACGGCATTTATACACCGCTAAACATTAGAGTCATTCTATTCCTATGAAAACACAAATTGAAACAAAAGGTTGGAATGGCAACCGTTTAGTACTGTATTCTTACTAGACTTTTAAATGATGACAAAGTGTTGGCTTTCCTGGTTTCTTCCCAGATGGGAAGAAAGAAACCGTTGCAACGCCTGTCAATGTGTGATCGAAATAGGCTTGTCATTTCTAAGACAGGAAAACGTCATAACTCATTGCGTAATGTTCTATTTATAAACTACATTTTAACGTAAGAATGTTTTAAGAATAAACACGGTAGAGTTAATAAGTTCTCAAAATTGTTGGCATAGTAAAATTACGAAAGTATTTTTTCTTGTTCAAGTCCAATAAGCTGTCTTTAAAAAGCGAAGAATTAACAAACAACAGAAAGGGTACTCCCATCTCAGTATACCTACATGATTTACATATCCACCTTATGACACCGGCTATTTCTATCAATAGATTTTCCTTTAGAAAAAATGACAAGGAGTTTTACAAGCGAGCAAAGCCTTGATATGATCTAGTTGTAAAATAGATTAATCCGACGACTTTAAACGTTGATTCAAAATAGATTAAATCGAATTCACAATTTTACGTAACTGTGGAATCTTTTTCCCCGGTTGTTGTTTTAACTGTAACTTTTGATGTGACATTTGAGATGGCATCAAAGGCCCTGAGTTACTTAAAACTCTTATAGGTCCCATTGGGGAATCTCTTGGCAAGCTCCCACCCCTCCCCCGAAGGGCGTAGCTGACAAGGGCACCCCCAATACGGTCCCCTTTAAGAGGAGGCCGCCTGGGCAGGGTTAAGTTCGATCTAGTCTCACCGTCCTGCCTCTCAAGGGGGTTTCCTCCCTAAGGAGGATGTGGATTTTCCTACTTCGACCCGCCGTACCTGCGGTACCTGCGGTGCCACCACAGCGCATGAAACGGGTCTATATACCTAGGACTGTCGCAAGATAACTTTTGATACACGATTCCTCTTCTTATATTCTGTATTTTCATTGAATGACTGTGTCCATCTTTCTTCTTTTTGTTTCTATTTTTTTGAAAAATGTTTTTTAATTCTGTACTTAATTATCATTTTTATACGAAATAGAATGTAGTGTACATATAATGTACATTTAATTTTTAATACTTGTGTTAATTTTTTTTATTCTGATGAAGGCATTAACCGAAACTTCTACTTGTCTGGTAGTCCATTTTAAAGCGTAAATTTATTGATATGATCACACAATTCGTTTGCGTATCTTGTGTTTAATTTAAAAGCTTCAAAGAAGTCGTATTCTATATGACGTACTATTTAATGATGACAACAAGATTGTGTCAAGTTTTAAATCTTATAGATCCATAACTACCCAAAATTTTCTCAACATACGCACCACAAAAAAAAAAAAAAAAAAGTAATCCCAAACCGAAATTTCTGGTCGATCTTTTATGTGTGCTGCGGACAAGTCTGCGACTTTCGTATAACCAATATAGTTGTTTTTTTACAGGTAATATAAATATTATATTTTAAATATAATAATAAAGTATAATTATAAATTTTGTGAGATTCATGTTTCAAATTTTGACATTTGTGCTCTTAATTGGACAATTTACAATATGATTTTTAACAATCATGTAACTGATTTGAGCATTCGTCTTACGAATTGCAACACTCACGTTACAAATTTCGATATTCTTATATGAAATTACAAATACTGACACTCACGTTACAA
>MUZC01000060.1:463194-465219 GCA_002072015.1 Radix auricularia
AGATCCCTGTGTCGGGCAGGCTGCGATTTTCATTTCTAAAAATGTTGGATTATTTGTATTTTGGCTGTTTTTCTTCGTGAGACTCAACGCTTTTGTTCGACTACAATGTCAGCCATCTTTGTTCGTACAATCAACGCTCGGACAAGCCAATGAAACGGAAAATGACAAAAGCAAGGCTCGACAGCACACAGGTAGGCGACCTTTACACTACACACACGAGTGCCTATTATCCATGAAGACCAAGCATACACGCATACGATCAGAACTGGTGTATATACTAAAGGATATGTGTATTGGCCGAAACCTTCCTCGGATGCGTAACTCTCGTGGTGGTAGACGAAAACAAAGACGAATCCCTGTCCTTATTTCAGAACAAAGAGGTAGTTCTGATTTTCATGTTGTTAAAGGTAGCCATCACCGCTATTACAATATACCTGTAAAAACATCTCCCAAATGTACAGAAAGAAATCTCTGCATCGCATCGTTTAACGCACAGTCACTTGGTCCATGTGACAAACGTACTGCTGTATGCGACTTCATTATGAACAGGCAGATTGACATCATGTTTATACAGGAAACCTGGCTTCGACAGACTGGTGATGAGGGAAAGTGTGCTGATCTTGCTCCACTCGGCTACTCTGTTCGATCATTTCACCGTTCCACTAGAGGAGGAGGTCTAGCTCCCAAGAGCTTACATTTTTAACTGAGTTCAAATTTGCGCACACATCATTTGAGATATTTCAACTTAAATTGTCAGTGCCACATCGTGTCATCCACTTCATGTGCATTTACCTTGTCTTTCCCAGCAGAAAAAATAAGTTAACAGATGCCAAATTCCATGAGGAATTTCCGGAACTTTTGGATTATGCCAACACTCTGCCTGGTACTTACATGATAATAGGGGACATGAACTTTCATTTTGATGAACCCCAGAATCCATCTACAGCAAAAATGATGGAGCTTTCGGATGCATTCAACATTAAACAACTAATTGATAAACCGACACACAATCGAGGACACATAATTGATTGGGTATTGCACAGACCTGACGATTGCCTTGTCAAATCTGCAACCATAACAGAAGAGCTGCCCTCGGATCATTTTTGTGTTATATGTGAACTAAGGGTGATTGCCCCCTCCTCCATCCACAAAATTCCAGGACATTCGCAATCTACGTGGCATGAACCGTGAAGCCTTTCGACAAGATCTAAGTGTGGCGGTGTCCCCTGACCTCTGCCCCACTTTGGATAAGCTGAATAGTACACTACGCACTATGCTGGATAGACATGCCCCTATGACTCGCCAAAAGGTCAAGTTAACACGGACAGCTCCCTGGTATTCATCAATAAAGGATGATCTTCGACGCGCCAAGAAAGATCGCCGTATAGCAGAAAAGACTTGGTTGAGATCAAGACTCATCGTTCACAAGAAAATTTATTCCACTGCCAAGCGACGTGTAACTAACATTGTACATCAAGCAAAAACTTTATACTATAGTAATAAAATACTCACAAGTAGTACCAGTAGGCAGCTTTTTCATGTATGCAATAATCTCAGAGGGAGTAGTAAGGCTGTGGCCCTTCCTTCTGTATATCCGTTGCATCAGCAACCAGATATATTTTGTAATTTTTTTACAAACAAAATTGCTGATATTAGGGCTGAGCTTGACAGAACAATTTTACCCCCAACTAATGTATCTTCCTCTTTTGCTGTGAGTTCTTGCTTTGAAAAGTTCCACCCTGTTACGGAAAACGAGGTCAAAGCTGTTATTCTAAAATCTAAACCAACGTCATGTTCTCTTGATCCAATCCCCACTCCATTATTTGTTGAGTCATTAGATCTTTTACTCCCAACAATAACGCATATAGTAAATGACAGTCTAACATCTGGTACTTTTCCAATGGTATGTAAATCTGCTGTAATAAAACCCTTGCTGAAAAAGCAAGGGTTAGATCAAAATAATTTAAACAACTATCGACCAGTATCAAATATTTCATTTTTGTCTAAGGTCATTGAAAAAATTGT
>MUZC01000060.1:465761-490948 GCA_002072015.1 Radix auricularia
CAACAACTTCATCAATCACATTTGTCGCTCTGCCTATACTGCCATTCGTCAGATCAGTTCAATCCGTCATTACTTAATAGATAGTGCAACAAAAACTCTAGTCTGTTCTCTTGTTCTAGCTCGTATGGATTACTGCAATTCTCTTCTGTCAGGTGCGCCAAAACAATGCATTGAAAAACTACAGAGAGTTCAAAATTCAGCTGCCAGATTAGTTCTAAGGGCAAAAAAACATGACCATGTTACTCCGCTACTTTACTCTCTTCATTGGCTACCTATACAAGCCCGAATTGATTACAAACTGGCCGTTCTGTGTCACAACTTCTTTTCTGACTCATGCCCTTCATATCTTACTGAACTTTTGTCAGTCTACTCACCAAGTCGTCAGCTACGCTCCTCTGCGGGTACACGCATTCTCTGTGTTCCTAAGATAAGAACTAAAACATTTGGCGAAAGGTCATTCTCCTTTTGTGCAGCCAAACAATGGAATTCTCTTCCATTACACATCCGTAGCATTTCAACTGCTAAGTCATTTAAGACTGCACTTAAGACACATCTTTTTAAAATTTATTTTCAAAAATAATAAAACCACATTTCTGTAATTGATTAACGTAGCTGATGTATTGATTATATCGTATTGTCATTTATGTAGTTAATATGCTATGAATGTTTCTTTTTATTTATATATGTATTGTTGTTTCCATGTAAAGCGCTGTGAGCCTGGCTCCTTGCTGGGATACAGCGCTATATAAATTATCATTTTATTATTATTATTATTATTATTACAGTGGCATTCACTACAATGGAACTACTACAGCGCCATCTATTACAGTGGAACTTCCGCCACAATTTATTACAGTGGCACTACCACAGTGAAACTGATTCACTCACAGTAACGTTTGTAACCTGGCTGCCCACGTACCTTTCAATCGATTAAAACAATAGCTGTTAACTTGACGTCATTCAAAAGGAGAGAATAAAAGGGAAGCGGCTCGAATTGCCCGGATATCAAAAGAATACTTTTGTTTAGGAATGAGAATACTGGTTTAATGTTAACTTCAGCAGGGTCACAAATAACACTTCCGATTGCAATCCTATCCTGAATGAGACATTTAAAAAAAAAACCCAGCAAAAGTGTTTGATGCGGGTTATTTTCTTTTGTCTAAAGAAAACGGTCCTGTTTTAAATACGATTAACAAATTAGATGTCAAGGAAAAATTGCTTCGGGGTTGAGAATTAAAAAAAAAAATACTTTCAAAATTTTAAATGGTAAATACTTCTGACATATCCACACTAGAGAATTTCTAAATATTTCATAATTACTTTTAACATGAGATCTACAGCTCCTCAGCATTTCTAAAGATTTTTTTAAAAACCAGAATACGCCTCTTTCATCATTTCTCAGTATAAGCATTGTAGCGATCAGAACTTTGCGCTCTGTATGTTAATAACTTTGCGCACCTCATTAGACGCATTCATTTACTGTGATGGCACCGGTGCACACTAGTCTGAACTGACATACAAAGACATGGAGATGGCAGTAGAGTTTTGAGAGTTCTTCTTTGGAATCTTGTCCGGGTGATGTTCAAATATTTCCATCCAACATACATACATATACCAAGAGGAACTTGATTTAAACTTTGAAAGAACAAGAAAATAGTCGAAGTTAAAAAAAAATGTTTAATTTAGAAATACAACACAAATATAACTTAATACAACCCTCAGATAGGCATAAAGATTAAAAAAAACACCTTTCTTATTCCATTTGCAAGAACAAACACATACACGTTTTCTGTCTTTCCGTCCGGTATTCGGGCGTGGAATGGGTTGCCAGAAGAAACCAGGAAAGCCAACACTTTATCATCATTTAAAACTCTAGTAAGAATACAGGACTAAACACAAACCACAGAAATACGTAGGACGCAATAATCTTCTGTACAGAAGGAGCGTCTGTAGCATATAAGATAAGATAATTATAAACATTGGTTTATTCAAGGCTTTTTTTCTACTCTAGCAGAACGGACATTTGACGGCGTTCATGCACGATGTCTCCACAGACTTATTTTGATAAAACTACCTGGAATGTTTGGTCTTACTGCGTTTTTTCGGGTCATTTTAAATGAGCGTTCTGGTACCTTTTAAACCATTTTTTTAAAATAGAAAAAAGCATTGAGTTTATTAATTATTACAAAAGATCTATATTTGTAGGGCTAAAATCACATGCCCTACAGGGCTTGTCATTTCTGAAACCGGAAAACGTCATAACTCATTGAGTAATGTTCTTTTTTTAGAATAAACTTTATGGGACTATGTTTTAAAGCATAACTACTGTTGAATCGATAACCTCTAACAATTGTTAGCACAGTTAAATTACGAAACTGTTTTTCCTTGTTCAAGTCCAATAAGTTGTTTTGAATTAAAAATGAATCAATAAACAGCCGCTAAAAAAAAATTCCTTTTCAATATACTTACGTTTAAACATTGACTCGTATCTGTCATTATATTTTTATGAACTTCGTCCTCCCCCAAAAGACCCCGATATCTCTATTAATAGATTTCCGCCATTTTATGACAAGGCCTATTCATGTCTGTTGTTAGAGTGATACACATTCACTTGTCATCACTCACATGCTGAAGTTAAAAAATTTACGCAAACACGTGTTCCGTTAAACATTTACACACTTAGGCTACACAGACACGTTCTCGTGCACTTGTTGCAATAAAATTGTTTTCATCACCATCACCAAAAGTCGATAAATTGTATCCCTAAGTAGCTAAATTTGAGCTGAAACTCTAAATGTTATCACGGAACATCGTTGTCATCCACCCCAATGAGCCAATCAACATTAGATGAAGCATTCGCCCCGGGACAGACAATTCGGCTATTTTGGTCACGGCTCTGTTGACCTATCGGAAACGAGATAGCACCCATTAAAGATGAGATAACTCTATACGTTATGAGGTTGGTGTGTGTGTGTGTGTGTGTGTTTGGGTGTGTGAGAAGGTTTGGGGGGGGGGAGGGGGGAGNNNGGGGGGAGAGGGCGGACGGGTCGGACCAATGGGATGAGAAATAAAGGATTTCCTAATTATACAGGTGACTGACCTGTGGAAAGTATTATACCGTAGGTTTTCAGGGTGAGGTTGAGCTCTTATTTATAGAAGTTTATAAATGTTTGAGGGAGGGGAGGGTAACTACAGAACTTAAACTTTTATTTGGGTACCTACGAGAACGTTACAGTGGAAGGGTAGGAAGGATATTTGGGTTGAAGGGAGGGGGAGGCTGCTCGTAATTTTACCATGACGTCGAGATAAGGGCATACTTGTTAGCTCTATCGAGATAAGGGCATACTTGTTAGCTCTATCGAGATAAAGTGGTACTGATAATGTGAAATCGGCAGAATTTTGTACTTAATAAATGATTGATGAAATGTCTTATTTCACATTGCTACAGATAAGAGGCTTTGAAACCTGGATATTGATATAATGTTGAACTGAACCCTTGATATTGATATAATGTTGAACTGAACCCTTGATATTGATATAATGTTGAACTGAACACTTGATATTGATATAATGTTGGACTGAACCCTTGATATTGATATAATGTTGGACTGAACACTTGATATTATGTAATGTTGTATTGAACCCTTGATATTGATGTAATGTTGGACTGAACACTTGATATTATGTAATGTTGTATTGAACCCTTGCTATTGATATAATGTTGGACTGAACACTTGATATTATGTAATGTTGTATTGAACCCTTGATATTGATATAATGTTGGACTGAACCCTTGATATTGATATAATGTTGGACTGAACACTTGATAGTATGTAATGTTGTATTGAACCCTTGATATTGATATAATGTTGGACTGAACACTTGATATTGATATAATGTTGGACTGAACACTTGATATTGATGTATTGTTGGACTGAACACTTGATATTATGTGATGTTGTATTGAACCATTGCTTTTGATGTAATGTTGGACTGAACACTTGATATTATGTGATGTTGTATTGAACCATTGCTTTTGATGTATTGTTGGACTGAACACTTGATATTATGTAATGTTGTATTGAACCATTGCTTTTGATGTAATGTTGGACTGAACACTTGATATTATGTAATGTTGTATTGAACCCTTGATATTGATATAATGTTGGACTGAACCCTTGATATTATGTAATGTTGTATTGAACCCTTGATATTGATATAATGTTGGACTGAGCACTTGATATTATGTAATGTTGTATTGAACCCTTGATATTGATGTAATGTTGGACTGAACACTTGATATTATGTAATGTTGTATTGAACCCTTGATATTGATGTAATGTTGGACTGAACACTTGATATTGATGTAATGTTGGAACGCACCCTTGTCACAGACGTATAAGGTTTCGAACCCTTACCTATTAGGCTCCTGCTTTGTTAGCGTCAGGATAAAGAGCTTAATCCTGATGGCGTGGAATGGGGTGTGGAAGAGGAGGAACACCACAGAGACGGCCAGCAGGAGGTGCGTCACTCGGGCCTCTGGTGAACTCTTGCTGTCTGCGGTCTGTCTGGAATTGAGAGGGATGCATTCATTATTTACACGTAAGTCGCACCAACGGCGCATGACAGGAAGGGGAAAACAAAGTCTCGTGCGGAAGTGACGTTAGTAGAATGCACCTTTCTTGTTTTTTTTTTGGTTTTTTTTTTTGGCGTGTAAAAAGAAATCACACATAGAAGTGAAATACATATTTTTAAACGTTAATGCGCCTTCTAATAAAAATAACATCACAGCTGTAGTATGGGACAGTTAGAACAATAACACCACAGCTGTAGTATGGGACAGTTAGAACAATAACATCACAGCTGTAGTATGGGACAGTTAGAACAATAACACCACAGCTGTAGTATGGCACAGTTAGAACAATAACATCACAGCTGTAGTATAGGACAGTTAGAACAATAACATCCCAGCTGTAGTATGGGACAGTTAGAACAATAACATCCCAGCTGTAATATGGGACAGTTAGAACAATTACATTACATCGATACGAGGACACTATACTAAACACACTAGTCTTCACAATTTCATAAAAACTTTCACTATTTTTTGGGGGGTTATCTCTTGTAAGTGTTTAAATTATTGAGTGGTTTTATGTTGTCGAGTTGATATATCACCCGGAAAAATGGGCGTGTCATCTTTTGGACATATGTGTCTAGTGCATATTTCGTATCTATGACAAGCAAGAAACAAAATGGACGGACTCCTGGTAGCAGTACTAAAACTAACCGGACAAAGCATTACTATCGTGTGAATGATCGTCAAAGGCGCCCTCGCTAAAGTATGTCACGCTTTTATTTTTACCATTTTTCACTCCCCTCTGTCACAAAATGTCACGAATCTTCGGACCCCCCCCCCTAAAGTACGTCACATTTTCGTACAATATATTTATTTTTTATCAACAAAATAATTTAAATGTAACATAAAACACAGTGACGTCACACGTGGCCGGACATTCCCCCCCCGTCACAAACTGTCACCACACTTTCTTACACCCCCTCCCCCCTCTGGAGCGTGACGTACTTTATGGACGGCCCCAAAAGTAACCGGAAGTGTAATCATGTCTTTAGTACATGATCCAATACAACGCACTTGTTGAAAAATTTACTTTCACGACATCATTTTTCTTACTCTATAAATGCTGAGATTTAAAAAATGCGACACAAAATACTCTCAAAACCACATTCACTATCTGGTGTCTGACCTGTGGACGACGATTGGGTTTATAAGCAACCGATGTACTCACCAAACTGCTACAAGACGAAGATAAGGATGTAGAGAATGGCCCTCGTCGATAAACAACAACGTCAACAAAAGTTTTAAATTTTAAAAAAATTAATTGTTTAATATTTTCTTAGAAGCTCTGAATTAATTTAGTTTTCACACCGATAAAAAAATACCGACCAAATCTTCGATGCCGGTTTACAAAGAAAACAAGAACGTTAAAAAAATAAAAAAATTAAAAATGCTCCCATGGAATTTTCTTGTGGCAAACTATGAGAAAATTAAATGCACAATGCTCAAATACAAGAACAATACATATTTCACACTAAGTTACCAGAACATTACATATGTAACATTTAAGTACCATAACATTACATATATAACACTCAATAACCATAACACTAGCAGACCAAATCATGGGTGTCGCTAGAAATGTTTCCAGGGAGGGGGGGGCAAAAACAATCAGGTTTTTTAATTTAAGGGACCGTCTAAAAATGACGTCACGCACCTATGAGGAGGGGGTCCCAAACTTTGTGATGATGTGTGACGAGGGGAAGGGGGTGAGTTTAAGAATTTTGACGTCTAGTCAAATAATGCTAATTTAAGCCAAAGCCACATAAATATTCAATTTCTTACTATTTATTTTATTACGTTTTGCACGGGTTACAGCGTGTTACTATTTCTGAGTGTAACCTTACACTAAATACATACGCACGACCTTTCAAATGAGTTAAAATTGCAGCTGATTCGTGATTTTGGAACCCTGATAAAATGTATGAGTTAAGAGCTGACAGTGAGGGAAACAGAGTTTATAGTTTCTATATATGCATTGTTATCGAACTATTCACCGTGGCTTTTATACTCGCAAATGTTTAAAGGTGCCTTTAGTAATTATTGTGGGTTGTTTCCGCAAAAAGTAAATCAAGCAATTCAGTTGGCATTTTTTATCAAACCATGCAAAAAATATAGATTTTATCGAAGAACCACTTAGCCACATGCAAAGCAAATGACACAAAAGCTATCATGAAGATGCAACTGCAAGCAATTTTGTTGCATTATTGAAAGCCAAAGCAGTTTCTAGAGATGGGCAGTTGGACTCATCATTTAGAAGACAAAAGTCAAGAAAATCGCAACAAACTGGGTACCATCACATCTACAATCCTATTTTGCGGAATACATTATTTAGTACTTGGTGAAAAATAATTAAATTCTGGTAATTTTTATGACCTGTTAGAGTTTCGTGCAATTTGGAGATGAAGTTTTTGGTAATCATTTGTCAATTGTTTCTTGTAGTGCCAAGTATATCTCGGCAACCATGCAAATCATTATAATAGAAATTTGTGGGTATATCTAGCGTGAAGACATTGTTCGTGAAGGAAATAATTCAGTTGCATTTTCTATACTTGCTGACGAGACAAATGACATTTCGGGAATTGAGTTGAAGTAACTTGGTGTTAGATTTGTCAAAGAACAAAATGGGAAAATATGGTCACAGAAGAATTCCTGGAATATATTTCAATTGTCGATAGAACAGCTGGAGGTTTATCCAACACAATCATTTAACTTCATTAAAATTTGGATTAAATATGACAAAGCTTGTTGGTTAAGGCTACTGCGGTTGTTCTAAAGTGAAAGGTAAAGAAGGAGGAATCCAAGCAATAATTAGAAAAAATACCCAAAATCAGCATTTGTTCATTGCAGTTTACATAAACTTAATCTTGTCGTGAACGATGTAAATAATGTTAATGCTATACGAAACTCAATAGGAACAATTAAATCAATTAAAGTGTTTTCCGAGAAAGTAATAAGAGAAAAACACTAAATCACAATGTTCGTTTGCTATGTGAAACTATATTGACACATACATTTTTTTTTTTTTTTTTTGTGCTAAAAATGTGACAGAAATTTTATTTACAACAATCAGTAATGTAATCAGTTATACTTGCAGATATAATTCTTTTTTATGTTTGATATATATGTAGACTGTCTTCAATATAATTAACTTGCAGGGAATTTAGCTCAGTTTTATTGTAACATATTTATGACATTTTTCTCAAATGTTTGTGGGGGGGGGGGGCGCAAATGCCCCTCTTGCCCTCACCTGCCTACGCCCATAGACCAAACTATGTCAATTCCATTAATGGGGAAACAATTATACAGAGACCCGAACTTGTCTAGACGTTTTCTATATTGGATTTCATCTCTTATTAGACGCAGTCGCAACAGTTACTGATACATGTATAGAGTTTCTTAACTGCAGCCGAAATAGCTGATATAGATTTTCTTTGCTGCAGTAGCTGTTGATATATTGTTTAGGCCCAATAGCTGCTGATATATTGTTTAGGCCCAATAGCTACTGATATATATTTTTAGGCCCAATAGCTACTGACTACTGATATATATATATTTAGGCCCAATAGCTACTGGTATATATTTTTAGGCCTAATAGCTACTGATATATATATTTTTAGCCCTAATAGCTACTGATATATATATTTAGGCCCAATAGCTACTGATAAAAATTTTTTAGGTCCAATAGCTACTGATATATATTTTTAGGCCCAATAGCTACTGGTATATATTTTTAGGCCTAATAGCTACTGATATATATTTTAGGCCCAATAGCTACTGATATATATATTTAGGCCCAATAGCTACTGATATATATTTTTTAGGCCCAATAGCTACTGATATGTATTTTTTAGGCCCAATAGCTACTGATATATATTTTTAGGCCAAATAGCTACTGATATATATTTTTATGCCAAACAGCTACTGATATATATTTTTATGCCAAACAGCTACTGATATATATATTTTTTGGCCTAATAGGTACTACTGATATGTTGTTCGTCCGTCAAGTCGACGAGGGCCACTCTAGTCATCCGAGGGTTGCTGGGACTGGCTTTGCCCATGTGTGCGCAGATGGCTGACGAGACCGATCCTGGCACGGAAGGTTCGGGCTGTTGACAGTGATGTTGGGCTTTCGTAAGACGTTCGAGACGCTGGTAGATAAAGGACTTCAGTCTTCTTTGTGTTAATCGTCAGACCAAAGTTTGTGCAGGTGCTGGAGAACAGGTTAACTCTGTGTTTAATGTCAACCTCAGAGGACGCATTGAGGGCACCGTCGTCAGCAAATAGCTTGTCCCTGATTGTGTCCGTCCTGACCTTGGTTTTTGCCTGAAGCCTCCGAAGGTTGAACAGTTTGTCGTCTGTACGGTATGTTAGTTTGATATCAACATCTTCGTTTCTGAAGGCCTCTGTCAGCATGGCAGAAAACATGATGCTAAACAGCGTTGGTGTCAGGACGCATCCTGGCTTGACACCGTTTGTGACTGGGATATGGTCAGATGACTCTCCTCTGTCCTGGAGTCTGGCCTACATGCCTTCTTGAAATTGTTGTACCAAGGCAATAAATTTGCTTGGGCAGCCGTACTTGGCCATGATCTTCCACAGACCATCTCTGCCAACTGTGTCGAAAGCCTTGGTTAGATCAACATAGGTGGCGAAAAGGTCAGATTTCTGCTCCTGACATTTCTATTGCAGCTGCCTGGCAGCAAACATCATGTCGATGGTTCATCACTCTCTTCGGAAGCCACACTGGCTTTCAGGCAGGAGTCCTTGGTCAAGATGGACTGTGAGGCGGTTGAGCAGGATTCTGGCAAGGATCTTTCCTACGATATAAAGCAGGGATATGCCTCTGTGGTTGTCACCAGCCAGTCTATTTCCCTTTCCTTTATAAAGATGTACAATGGACGCATCTTTGAAATCCTGCGGTATTATCGCTTGTTCCCATATCAAGAGAAATGGCTGGTGGAGCCTTTCAGTCAGGGCTTATGCCCCCTCCTTGTATGCCTCAGTTGGTATGGCATCTGAACCAGGTGCTTTGCCAATGGAAAGAAGCCAGATTGCTTTCTGGGTCTCGAGCAAGGTTGGGGGAGGGGGGGGGTCCAGTGCTTTGTTGGTTGGCACTTGGGGGAGACTATTGATAGCTTCGTCATTGATTGCCGAGGGGCGATTAAGGATGTTGTTAAAATGTTCAGCCCACCTCTCCAAGATCTTCCCTTTGTCCGAGATGAGAGTGTTCCCGTCTTCGCTGAGAAGTGGGTTTGAGGCTGAGGACGTGGGGCCATACACTTCTTTCATGCTTCGTAGAAGTTCTTAAAATCGCGCCTATCTGCATAGCCTTGGATCTCATCAATTTTTTTTGCTGAGCCAATCATAGCTACTGATATAGATTTCATTAGCAGTGGCTTTAATATACACTACTTAAGACTAAAAACGTATTTTTGAGGCTACAGATACAATAGCTTTATTCTAATTCTAAAAGATAATAGCAACTAATATAAAGTCATTTCACGTCAGCTATGAAAGCTTGGCGAAAGAAATAAACTAACACAGCCTGTAGACGCAGATACGTCACACATAACGAGTACATCTTAACATATAAATTCTGGTCAATGACTTTTATTATTTCTACGACTTCTTCTCTCTGCAATGTTATCAAGTAAATTCTTCACAGATGGGTTTGTTCTAAGGGATTTGGAGGCCCCAGGCGAATTGAAATTTGGCGGCCTTAAATGTAATAGAACAATAATAAACAAGTATGGAAAGATTCTTGTGCGAGGCCCCCCCCCCCGATGCCCCCCAATGATGAGACTAATCGGAGGCACTTGGCTGGATCCTAGTTTGCCTTTGCCTAAAGCCGACACTAGGCTGCTGCCTAGTTTGCCTATGCCTAAAGCTGACCCTAGGCGGTTGTCTGGTTTGCCTATGCCTAAAGCGGGCCCTGATCACTATAAAATTAAGTGCATAAGCTCAAAAACTTAATTAACCACATAGCGTAAAAACGTTCAATGTTATAGTATATATTTAAATTGAACTATTCCTAATACCGTAATAACCCATACAGCTTAAAAACTTTTAACACTATATATATTCAACAAGGCCTACTAACCTAACAAACAATTTATCTTGTCATGGAAGAAACCGTTTTCTACCACGCCCGAGGCGAAAAATCCATCTCTTCCACTTAAAATATCCATTTCCTGTCCCCTCAACTTGTTTCTCAGACGTGAACAAATGACCACAGGAAGGAGCGGGACATTATTTGAACACAGATGTTTCTTACCTCCGCCTTTCAACGAATTATTAAAAAAAAAAAAAAATTCAAAAAAAAAAGCTGTGTTCCATTAATCTGCTAAATGCTCCGATACAGAGGTGATATACTTTTTTTTCCTACTTTAAACACCAAATCATTCATTTTGTTGATAAAGCTTTTACTACAGAAAAAATAGTATAATATTATAATAATAACATATACAGTCATACATAATCTGGCATCACAGTGAAAACCAGATGGCACGTTTCGTAAATCATGATTTGAATTTGAATATTTAGAATACACTAATACTGTGGTTCTTAAGTTGGGTTCGATCGAACCCCAGTGGCTCGGTGAGTCAGTTTCAGAGGTTCGGCGGTGGACAGGCAAAAAGGTTTGAAAAACAAAACATATTTCATATTTTCCATAGTAATACGTGTAAGGTGTATGGGGTTATTAAACTGGTGGGGTACAGTACCTTCAACAAGTTTAAGAACCACTGCACTAGCAATTAAGTTGTGTTTAAAATACCGGCCAATGATGGTAACCTATCGTTAGTCTGTGCTTTAAAGACATGATGGCAATGGTAACACATCAGCTGATCGGCATAATAAAACCACATTGATGATGTTCGGTAAGTATTTTAAGGAGCAGAACGTGATTTGTGGACAATTATATATTATATCTCTATTAACAGCAACGAAATATTCACCTTTGTTAAGAACCTACCTCTAGCTGTTACTTGTTACACACCTACCTCTAGCTGTTACCTGTTACATACCTACATCTAGATGTTACCTGTTACACACCTACCTTTAGCTGTTACTTGTTACACACCTACCTCTAGCTGTTACCTGTTACATACCTACATCTAGATGTTACCTGTTACATACCTACCTTTAGCTGTTACTTGTTACGTACCTACCTTTAGCTTTCACTTATTATAAAGACATTTAAGAAAATTTAATACAACCCTCAGGAAGACTTGTTCCATATAAAAAAAATATTAAAAAAAAAATAAAATAAAAAAAACCCCACATACTAAGTCTCGTTCTCTCAGTCCGGAATTTGGGCGTGGAAAGGGGCCGTCCATAAAGTACGTCACGCGATTTTTGACAATTTTAAACTCCCCCCTCCCAACTGTAACAAATATGTCAAAAATCATGGACCCCCTTCCCCTTAAAGTACGCCACTTGTTCGAAAAAAAATTATCCTTTTTATTAACAAAATACTTAAAATTTAATACAAAAAACCGTGACGTCAAACATTCCCGGACTCCCCCCCCCCTGTCCCAAACTGTCACACTCTCTTACACCCCTTGTCCCCTCTGAAGCGTGACGTACTTTATGGAGGGTTCCAAAGGGTTGCCTGAAGAAACCAGGAAAAAAACAACATTATCGACATTTATAACTCGAATAAGAATGCAAGATTAGACGCAAACCATAGATACGCGTAGGATGCAATAATCTCTTGTATAGAAGGAGCGTCTTAGCAGATAAGATAAATGTCTAAAATTGTTGCGGCCGTTGTTCATCTGGCAACAAAAGTATGTTGACACAACATTAGGGGTGGGGGTGGAATGGGGAGGAGGATGGTGCATTTCTATATTTTTAAAATCCCTTAGAGGCCATCTATATATTACGTACGCAAAAAGTCTTATTTTTTGTACACCCTCCCCCCTGTTGCACTCCGTACATTTTCGGGTCCCCCTCCCCTATGCGTACGTACGAATTCCCTTACCCTTTCTCCCCCCCCCACCGGTTGAAAAAATAATTTTAATTCAGAGTCAAATATTTGTTTTATTCTCTGGGGAAGTCCATAAATGACGTTCTACGCCTATGGGGGTGTCTAAGAAATATGACGTCACATTAAAATGCGAAACTTTAAATAAAAGTTCCCCAAAAATATTTAATTGCTTGCTATTTATTTAATGACGTCTTCGATGGCGCCACACGTGTTAACGATATTAGAGTGCAGCCTAACATTAAAAACATATTTAAATGATATTAAGTAATTTGCAACTCGCCAATCTTCGATTAGAAAATATGGGTTTTTGGTAGGGTTGGGGGAGTGGTCAAAGCTTTTAGACGTCATATTGGAGAGGGGGGTCTAAGTTTTTGTGGGGGGGGGTAAAAATAGGCAAAAGTCGCTGAAGTCATTTATGGACAGCCCCTTTAAAGTTTATTGTAACATTATGTTTTTCATGCTAAAACTATTGGAGCAATACAATAGAGCATTCACATTTTATTGTTTTCAACACTGCATGAAGGGACGTCCATACATGACGTCGCCTGGGGGTGGGGGCGGAGAAGGGTCAAGCATTTGTGACGATGTAAGACAAGGGGGAGGGGTGGTGTTTAAGAAATAAAAATCACATCAAAAGGCACTAATTTAAATAAAAGTTCCACTTGATCGCTTACAATTTATTTAGTTACATTTTCAATGACTTCACACGAGTTACGATATTAGAGTGCAGACTTACGCTAAACACATATTTCAATGACAAAATGTAATTTGAAACGTGGTAATTTTCGATAAACTTTGGTGGGGAAGGGGGGGGGAGGTCAATCAAAGCTTTATGACGTCATATTGGGGAGCGCTCGTTTACGTTTTGTGACAAGTGGGGTAAGAATCGGCCAAAATCGCGTGACGTTATTCATAGACTGCAGAGAACTTTTAAAATATAAAAATATAAGCAGTGAAATCGCCATCCCGTTATGTTTATATAACGGCTGTGACAACGGTGGGCGAAAGAAAAACTTCGACTAAATTCAAGAAATGGAAATATAAATCAGAAGGATAAATTCTAGCAAATGTGTAAAAGTTTGGTCTGAATAAAATATTAATAATATTAAATAATTAAAAGTTTAGAATTTCCTTTGCATTAAATTATAAAACATTATTGCATATCAGTCTTGACTCAGTCAGCCCCGGATGCCGTTTGCAGTCTGAGCGGTTTATGTTACTAGGCTTAGTATTATGAAAATTAATTTTGTTGTGCGTAAGTACGCATTTAGTGGAGACCCCCCTCCCCCCGTACGCATCCATACGCAAAATGCCAATTTCGAAGCACCCCCCCTGCTTGCGTACGTAATATATGGATGGCCCCTTATATTAACTTCACCCTTGGATGGCCCCTTATATTAACTTCACTCTTGGATGGCCCCTTATATTAACTTCACCCTTGGATGGCCCCTTATATTAACTTCACCCTTGGATGGCCCCTTATTTTAAATTAACCCTTGGATGGCCCCTTATATTAACTTCACCCTTAGATGGCCCCTTATATTAACTTCACCATTTTGTCTTTCGTGATCTCTTGGTACCACTCGCGGAAAAAACAAAAGTAAAAAATGAACCCACTTTCCATGATTCTGTCGAGCTGAAATTTTACACCTAGACTTGTGTGACCTAACAATGCGTAATATCAAAATTTCAGATCGATCGAGTGAACCGTTATTAAATTAATGAATAATTTTAGTTGCTCTATGTAGCATGTGTAGCCGTCTGCTATAGTTGACCTCCACGGGTCACTGGAGGTTCACTCCAGCCCTCCATGTCACAAAGGTCTGTCACGCGGTGCAGGTTATATTGAACATAATCAATACTTTTAGTTATGTCTCATATATAAAGGATTTTTATTTGAAGACAAAAACTTTGTTCTTACGGGATGTTTAATTGCTTCATTTTATTTGAAATAAACTCCGAGAACCACTGGAACACAATACAACTATTCACGATATTGTTTCCTTGTTGAAAGAGTCCAAAGTCCAAAAACGCCACCCGAAGTCTCAATCGTTAGAAAATGAGACCGGAAGTGAGTCGGTCGAGACAGAGCTTAATGAAGATGGAGAGAGATGGGATAGTTTGATCCACTTTTCCTAAATTTCGGTTCACAATTATTTCTATCATTCTAAAAATAAAATAATGTAGGAGAAAAAAATATTTCAAACCCCGATACCAGGAAAAGGTCATTAAATTCTGGCTGGCGCGTTTAACAGGAATAGTTCGGTAGTTGGCGTTTTCAAATCAATAAAAACGATTTACCAGTATAGAAATTTTCACTGCAGACGGAAGTTATTGATTATTATTTTGGGTACTTTAAAAAAAAAAAAAAAAAAAAAACAACAACAACAACAACAGCACCAAAATAAACCTATAAATACTAATGGTAATGTTATCATTAACCTCAAGTTTGTGGCGGAGTATTTTGAAATCACTGATGTGAAGCACGGCATTACATAATTTCAGCTATTTAACTTTGTGGGTATACAAATGGTATACAATAACCAATGGCTATACATTCTAAAATTTAGAGAGCATAGATACATATTTTGAGTTTATTAAATAAGTTATCTTATCTTTTCATCTCAAAACACCACTATTTCACCTATTCCCCAAACACCACTATTTCACCTATTCTCCAAACACCACTATTTCACTTTTGCTCCCCAAAAACATTATTTCCCCTAAGGCCCAAACACCACTATTTACCAAAATTAACCAAATACCAATATTTCCACTATCACACAAACACTATTATTTGCCCTATTATCCAGAAACCACAATTTTCCCTATTACCCAAACACCACTATTTGACCTATTACCAAAACACCATAATTTCACTTATTACACAAACACCACTATTTCACCTATTACCAAAACACCATAATTTCACTTATTACACAAACACTATTTTTTCACCTATTACCAAAACACCATAATTTCACTTATTACACAAACACCACTATTTCACCTATTACCAAAAACACCATAATTTCACTTATTACCCAAACACCACTATTTCACCTATTACCAAAACACCATAATTTCACTTCTTTGCAGGCATTGGAGAAGCTTGACACGAGTTGTTGCAAACCAGATTCTGTATGTGCTGTTAGTGCCGCATCATCCGCAAATAGTAGCTCTCGAATTAGGACATCCGTCGTTTTGGTCTTGGCTCGGAGGCGGGCAGTGTTGAAAAGTCCTCCATCAGCTCTGGTATGTAACCAGATTCCCTCACTGCTATCCTTGAATGCGTATCGAAGAAGTACAGAGAAGAATATTGCGAAGAGTGTTGGTGCGAGTACACAACCTTGTTTAACTCCGCTGCTGACAGGGAAGGCCTCTGACTTAGCTCCATCGAACTGTACTGTGCCAAGCATATTTTCATGGAACTGTCTGATGATGGCAAGTAGGTGAGGGGGACATCCAATTTTTACCAGTATTTGGAATAGCCCGTTGCGACTGACTAAGTCGAAGGCTTTTGTAAGGTCCACAAATGCAATGTATAGTGGCATCTGCTGCTCTCTGCATTTTTCCTGGAGCTGTCGTATGGAGAACACCATGTCTATGGTAGACCGACCGGACCGGAAACCACACTGAGATTCTGGATAGACGCGGGATGCTAGGCTTTGTAAACGTTTTAGTATAACGCGGGCAAAGGTCTTTCCTACAATACTAAGGAGTGAAATGCCGCGATAATTATTGCAATCACTCCTATCACCTTTGTTTTTATATAGTGTCACTATATTTGCATCCTTTAGGTCTTGGGGGATGTAGCCCTGTTCCCAGCAGAGGGACAGAATCTCGTGCAATGGTTGGAGTAAAGCTGTCTTGCCACTCTTTAGAACCTCTGGTGGTATTCCATCATTCCCAGGCGCTTTTCCACAAGCTAGACTGTCAATTGCTTTGCTCAGCTCTTCCTGTGTGGGCACGACATCAAGTTCTTCCATGAGTGGCATATCTGGGATGTCATCTAGAGCGGTGCTGGAGACTGTGGTAACTGTTGAATACAATTCCAGATAATGCTCAACCCACCGTTTTAGCTGTGCTGCCTGGTCTTGAATAATTTCTCCATTTTTGGACTTTAGGGGAGCAGCTTTTGACGTCCAGGGGCCCGTTGCCTTTTTGATGTTTTCGTACATGACTTTTGCATTGCCCATGTCTGCAGCTGATTGTATACTGGAACAGAGCTTAAGCCAGTAGGTATTGACACATTTACGTGCAACCTTTTGGGCAAGTGACTTAGCTGTTTTTAAAGCATGCAAATTGTCAGGTGTAGGCTTTTCCTTGTAAGCCATAAGAGCTTTCCTTTTTGCTTCAGTGACGGGTTTCATCTCGTCCCAATGTTCATCAAACCAGTCCGTGTTTTTGTGAGATTTTTTGCCAAAGGCTTGTATTGCGGATGTATAGATTGTGTCTCTCAGTTGCGTCCATTTGGAGTCAATGGTGACGCATGGGGACATCTTTGAGAGACTTTCCTTCACCTTGTCTTTGAACAGCTGCGCTATCGCAGGGTCTTTCATGCAGGAGGTATTGATGCGTGGACTTCCCTTTTTCTTTGTGTGGTACGAGTTTTTCCTCATTATTCGTACTTTGCTGGCGACAAGGGAATGATCCGTGTCACAGTCGGCACTGTGATAGCTGCGAGTGAGTAGGACGCTAGCTAGTTGTGCACGCCTGGTGATAATGAGGTCCAGCTGGTGCCATTGGTGGGATCGAGGGTGTCTCCAAGATACTTGATGTATATCCTTGCACTTGAAGAAAGTGTTGGTCACACACAAGCCTCGTGAGCAGCACAATTCCAGAAGCCTTTGTCCATTTTCATTTAACTTTCCTCTTCCAAATAGTCCAAGGCAGGTGGGCCAGGCTTCGTGGTCGCTCCCCACTCTAGCATTGAAATCTCCTAGGAGATAGATTGCCTCGTCTTTGTGGATGCCGGCTATTGCCTGGTCTAACGCTCCATAGAACTGGTCCTTCTCTTCCGGAGTTGAATAGAGTGTTGGGGCATACACACTAAGAATGTTTGCTGGGCCCGCAGTTGTTCTGAGTCTTAGAGTGAGGATCCTCTCCGTGCCTGATGACGGTGGTTCAATGGATGGTAGAAGAGTGTTTTTAACAGCGAAACCCACACCATGCTGTCTAGGTTCGTCTTTCGGTCTGCCTTGCCAGAAGAAGGTGTAATTGGCCTCTTTGAGTGAACCGTTGTCTGGGAGCCTGGTCTCCTGAAGGCATGCTATGTCAATCTTTAGCCTTTTAAGTTCTCTATCGATTATTCCTGTCTTCCGTGTGTCGTTTATGGACTGCAGATCATCAGTGATGCCGGGACACATAGTCCTCACGTTCCAGCTAGCGATTCGAAGAGCTGGGGTCTTCTTTTTCTTTTTTGTATTTCTTGGTGCAGGGCTTAGTGGCCCACTTGTTGAGTGGTACTCTAATCTCCACGCACCCAGTGGAGAAGGCAGGCCATGACGGGATAGCACCTATTTGACTGGGGGCTGCCCAGTTTGAGGCGGGCGGTAGCTGTCCAGTGAGACATTGGTAGTCTCTCCCACCGTCGGAAGCAGCCCCTGGCGCCTAGCTCTACGTCAATTGAGCTTTGGCTTATAACCGGTAACTGCTGCTTCCCGTGTTTTGTCGACACCTTGCGGCGACGCTGGAGTGTCCTCTCCAGAGGTGATGCAAGCCTGGNAAGCTTAACAGCTTCCATTTGAGATGCTTGCGCCGCATCCTTGGTATTAAATGGCAAGAAAAAGTGCCTAATAGTGAGGTACTAACGCGTGCCAATACCCAAAGCATGTTCTCAATTCTTAGTGAAAGACGCCTGAGGTGGCTAGGACATGTCAAAAGAATGAGCCCCGGCCGCATCCCGAAGGACCTCCTATATGGTGAACTTGCTTCAGGAAAGAGGAAAACAGGTCGCCCACGCTTGCGATTTAAAGATGTCTGTCAAAGGGACATGAAAGCAGCCAAAATACATACAAGTGACTGGGAGTGTAAGGCAGAAGACCGATCTACGTGGCGCACAGTTGTCAAAGAGGGCGTCATAGTAGCCGAGGAGCGAAGAATGGAGGAGGCTGCAGACAGAAGAGCTAGGAGAAAGGCCAAAACATTTGGAAGCACAGAACTCGTGTGTAAAAACTGTGGCAAAGACTGTCACTCAAGGATAGGACTGCACAGTCACTCGAGGAAATGCAACCCAACCCAACGGTGATGCACCATCGTCTCGCGAGACGGAAGGATGCCGGAGTAATAATTTCACTTATTACACAAACACCACTATTTCACCTATTACCAAAACACCATAATTTCATTTATTACACAAACACTATTTTTTCACCTATTACCAAAACACAATAATTTCACTTATTACACAAACACCACTATTTCACCTATTACCAAAAACACCATAATTTCACTTATTAGCCAAACACCACTATTTCACCTATTACCAAAACACAATAATTTCACTTATTACACAAACACCACTATTTCACCTATTCCCCAAACACCACTATTTCACCTATCACCCAAACACCACTATTTCACCCATCACCCAAACACCACTATTTCACATATCACCCAAACACCACTATTTCACCTATCACCCAAACACCACTATTTCACCCATCACCCAAACACCACTATTTCACCTATCACCCAAACACCACTATTTCAACTATCACCCAAACACCACTATTTCCCATAAGGCCCAAACACCACTATTTCACCTATCAACCAAACACCACTACACTATTTCACCTATTACCCAGATACAACTCTTTCACCTATCACCCAAACACCACTATTTCACATATTCCCCAAACACCACTATTTTACCTATCACCCAAACACCACTATTTCACCTATCATCTAAACACCACTATTTCACCTATCACCCAAACACCACTATTTCCCATAAGGCCCAAACACCGCTATTTCACCTATCACCCAAACACCACTATTTCAGCTATCACCCAAATACCACTATATCACATATTCCCCAGACACCACTATTTCACATATTCCCCAAACACCACTATTTTACCTATCACCCATACACCACTATTTCCCCTATCACCCAAACACTACTTTTTCACCTATCACCCAAACACCACTATACTATTTCACCTATCACCCAAACACCACTATTTCACATATCACACAAACACCACTATACTATTTCACCTATCACCCAAACACCACTATACTATTTCACCTATCACCCAAACACCACTATTTCACCTATCACACAAACACCACTATACTATTTCACCTATCACCCAAACACCACTATTTCACCTATCACACAAACACCACTATTTCACCTATCACCGAAACACCACTATTTCACCTATCATCCAAACACCACTATTTCACATATTCCCCAAACACCACTATTTCACCTATTTCCCAAACACCACTATTTCACCTATCATCTAAACACCACTATTTCACCTATGACCCAAACACCACTATTTCCCATAAGGCCCAAACACCGCTATTTCACCTATCACCCAAACACCATTATTTCACCTATCACCCAAACACTATTATTTCACCTATCACCCAAACACCACTATTTCCCCTAACACCCAAACACCACTATTTCCCCTAACACCCAAACACCAGCATTTCACCTATCACCCAAACACCATTATTTCACCTATCACCCAAACACTATTATTTCACCTATCACCCAAACACCACTATTTCCCATAACACCCAAACACCACTATTTCCCCTAACACCCAAACACCAGCATTTCACCTATCACCCAAACACCACTATTTCCCATAAGGCCCAAACACCACTATTTCCCATAAGTCCCAAACACCACTATTTCACATATCACCCAAACACCACTATTTCACCTATCACCCAAACACCACTATTTCCCCTATCACCGAAACACCACTATTTCACCTATCACCCAAACACCACTATTTCACTTATCACCCAAACACCACTATTTCACCCATCACCCAAACACCACTATTTCACCTATCACCCAAACACCCCTATTTCACCTATCACCCAAACACCACTATTTCCCCTATCACCGAAACACCACTATTTCACCTATCACCCAAACACCACTATTTCACCTATCACCCAAACACCACTATTTCCCATAAGGCCCAAACACCAGCATTTCACCTATCACCCAAACACCACTATTTCCCATAAGGCCCAAACACCAGCATTTCATCTATCACCCAAACACCACTATTTCCCATAAGACCCAAACACCAGCATTTTACCTATCACCCAAACAACACTATTTCACCTATCACCGAAACACCACTATTTCCCATAAGGCCCAAACACCACTATTTCCCATAAGGCCCAAACACCACTATTTCACCTATCACCCAAACACCACTATTTCACCTATCACCCAAACACCACTATTTCCCATAAGGCCCAAACACCACTATTTTGACGTACCTATTTCTGAGGCCCGAGTCACCGCTGAGACGTTTCTTCCTCTCAAAGGCGTGGATGGCGCTAAGGGCAACAAGGGGAACAACTACTATCATGAGTCCAAAGGGACATAACAACGTCAGAACTGTGTCGAGGTTGTTGAGGATCAGAACAGTCTGCAAAGAATTTAAATGAGATAATCCGTTGACAATGACTTAGAAATAACACAACTGACTCAACAGCTACAAGCACACTACACTATAGACAACACACTGCTCTATAGACAACACACTGCTGTATAGATAATACACTGCAATCAACACACTACTCTATGGACAACACACTACTGTATAGATAACACACTGCAGACAACACACTGCTCTACAGATAACACACTGGTCAGTAGACACATATTGCACTATATAAAACACAATGCTCTATAGACAACACAGTATTCAATAAATAACACACTACGTTATAGATAGCACACTACTGAATAGACAACACACTGAATGGGGAAAGGCAACATTGGCATCACACACAGGAACACAGCACACCACAAAAAGAAAAGAAAAATCACAAAGAAAGCTGATCATAAATAATTTACCTAACAAACAACCATTTTGTTTAATCTTAATTAGACCATCGATTTAAAAACAGTCCTTGCAACAAATGGTTCAATTATGAGAGATTGATTTAAGGAAAAAGCTCATGGTTCAATAATAAATGTTTAATTTAATATAGAAATGCTCGGGTCTGCCATGAATTATTCTTTGAAATTCTTGTTTTCAAAATAAAAAGATGGAGCAAAAAATGACGGCATATTTTGATTGATAATCTTTGAGAGAGAGAGAGAGAGAGAGAGCGAGAGAGAGGGAGAGAGAGGGAGAGAGAGAGAGAGAGGAGGGAGAGAGAAAGAATGGCAGAAACATAAACACATATGTATACATAAAGTGAGAGTGGAAGAGAGAGTGGGAGAGAGAGTGGGAGGGAGAGAGAGAAACAGAGAATGGGAGAGAGAGATAGGTAGAGCGAATGTAAGAGAGAGAGTGTGAGAGAGTGAGACATAAAGAAAGATATATATATATATATATATATATAGAGAGAGAGAGAGGGAGAGAGAGAGAAAGAGAGAGAGAGAGGGAGAGAGAGAAAGAGAGAGAGGGAGAGAGAGAAAGTGGGGATGGAGAGAGAGAGCAAATATGAAGGGTTTGGAAACATTAAGGGCATCACGAATTCAAGGAGAGCAAAAACGTTATTTTCAGCTTGACCACTGCTTCTTCTCTATCTCCTTTATTACGTCCCGTTAACATTCTCTTTGTCTTTTGTCAGAGAAGAGTGAACTTCTCCTTTATTGGTTCAGACATTCAATGTTCTGTGGCCACTTAGCTCCCATAATGCAATATTGAGGTCATCAGACGTCAGTTTCCGCTACGCTCGCAGACGATGAAATGCAGCGACACATTCGACAAGTCTAAGTGTGGACGGTCGTGTGCGTGTGTTTGTGTGTGTGTGTGTGAGAGTGTGTGTGTGTGAGAGTGTGTGTGCGTGTGTGTGTGTGTGTGTTCGTTTGAAGAGGGCGGGCAGTTGGGGAGGGGAGGGTGCCGGCAAGGTGTTAAAAACCAACAACGCCAACCCAACGCAATTTATTTCCATTTCATCAAAAAAATGACTCGTGACAAATTGAAAATGTCTACTACTGGCCAAAAGGTTTGGTTGACGAGTTGAAATTTGGGCGTAACTCACCTAACCGTTGTGTTATTGCTTCAATGTTACAACTGGAAGCTAAGGAACAAAAGCACAGAAGCACCGACTGTTGAAATGAAACTGTTCCAGAGTCTAAGAATAGGAATGTCGTGATAAGAGCCGTCGGTAGCCAGCGGAACGGACATACATTTACTTTGGTCAGGTGTATACATATGTCATAAATCTATCGTGTAACAGCCCAAGATTCTTTCTTGTAACAGCCCAAAATTCTTTCGTGTAACAGCCCAAGAATTAGGCAGCAGCACTGCCCATAAGCCCGTCAAGGCGCATCCCATTTTTGTAACGTGGTACCACAATTCTTTCGCGATACAACCTGCAGATATGCTGTTTTATGGGCCACAGATGTGTAGTTTTATGGCCCATATATGTGCTGTGTTCTGGCCAATAAATGTGCTGTGTTATGGCCATAGATGTGCTGGGTTATGGCAGATAGATGTGCTGTGTTATGGCCCAAAGTTGTGCTATGTTATGGCCAATAGATGTGCTGTGTTATGGCCCACAGATGTGCTGTGTTATGGCCATAGATGTGCTGTATTATGGCCAATAGATGTGCTGTGTTATGGCCCACAGTTGTGCTGTGTTATGTCTATAGATGTGCTGTGTTATGGTCTATAGATGTGCTGTGTTATGGTCCATAGATGTGCTGTAGATTTGCTGTGTTATGGCTATAGATGTGATGTGATATGGCCAATAGATGTGCTGTGATATGGCCAATAGATGTGCTGTGTCAATAGATGTGCTGTGATATGGCCAATAGATGCGCTGTGATATGGCCAATAGATGTGCTGTGTTATGGCCCACAGTTGTGCTGTGTTATGTGCCACAGATGAGTCGGAGCGCAAACCTGGCGTGTTGTAGCATACTCTCACCCACCCCCACCCATGCCCATCGCCCCGTGAGACACTATTAATCTACTCCCGGGTGATGTCACGTGATTAATTAGGTCGGAAGTGGATAAGAATCGATACCCGGATGGTATTTTGTCCGTCATTTCTATTCAAGTCAATCGCTGCTAATGTCCGGGAAAAAATAAATTTAAATGCAGCGACCAATTTTCAAAGCTTAATTTTACATCAAAATCATTGACTTAATATCTAGGGTTAGTTGTATGTGGATTACAGTGCGCAAGTAAATGGTGCTTGGTATATTTCAGTATTTAAATATGTGTGAGACAGCAAAAAATATATGTTATTTAAACAGAATGTGCATAAGCCTGACATGACGTCACAAAACAACGAACGTTTCAGCAAAAAGACTTCCTCGACCAACAATTAGACAAGTTAAATAATCCATAAAAACAAGTTTTTGACAGTAAATTCCTCATATATGAGACAGAACTTAAGGTACTGATTATGTTCAAAATAATACGCACCGCGCGACAGACTAGAATTAACATTTACATGCTACGTAGTGATACATAGAGATAATCTAAAAATTAATTAATTTAATTAAAATACATTCGATTTCAACAGAACGCATTGTTAGGTGACAAGTGTATGTGTAAAATTTAATCTGTATAGGATAATGGGAAGTGGGTCATTTTAACTAATGTTTTTCCGAGGGTGGGCAGGACTAGACAAGACGGTGAAGCTAATATAAGGAATTTAAAAACCAAAATAATAATAATAATAATAAAATAATAAAAAAATTAATAAAAGTTAAGTAATAATAAAACGGAAGATAAAGTGAAAACTTACTTGCATTATTATCCAAAACACGTAAGTGCAAAAATAAACAAGTATGGCATAAATGCACTGTGCTTTAATAACTTATATTTCAGAGTTTCTTGTTAAAGAAATTTCGTTATTAAACCCCTTATATTAACTTCACCGCTGTCTCTTCGTTGGTCAGGTGGAAAAACAAAAGTAAAAAAAAATGACCCACTTTCAGTCATGCCATCGAGCTGAAATTTTGAAGATCGACTTGTGTCACCTAACAAAGCATCAAAATTTCAGATCGATCGAATGTACCGTAATTAAATTAATGCAATTTTAGTTTATTTCTATATATATGTATGGTCGCCGACTGTTGTTGACATCCACGTGTTTGCTGAAGTTCCCTCCAACCATCGGGGACCACACCCCCACCCCTACCCGTCCCCGTTTGACAGCAAGAGAGTAAAGTCACGTTCAGCCATTGTATTGTATGAAATATTGTATGAAATGTTGTCAGTAAAACTCGTGTGTATCACTTCACAAGAAACTCAAATAAATCTGACAGAGCAATGTCATCTCACGTGACTGACACATTAAAACTGAAACATGAAACACAAAGAGACATTCATTAAACCAAACACAAAGACATTCATTAAACCAAACACAAAGAGAC